>CM019168.2:27251115-27333112 GCA_009739505.2 Apolygus lucorum | reverse complement strand
GCTGATAGCCCATGAAACCCAATGTGGAGAAAGTAGATTCCCCCACCACCAATACTTCTCCACCCATTATTTTTAAGAGGCCAGCATCTCTGACATTGATGATAGGTTGTCAATGTTCTCAAATTTGTGTGGATTCTGTGGGATTTATTTTCCTTTAATGGAGGAGAGGCTGAGGCATGAACAAACTCATGCTGGTTCATCTTCTCCCCTCTCCTTCCAAAAAGAGGAACATATCTCCCACAGATGACTTATTCTCCTCTTACTTTGCCAATGTTTGTGGATATTGTGGATTGGATTTTGCCACTAGAGATGAAAGAGAAGAACATGAAGCAGTGAGACCACAATCGAGATTTTGTACTAAATGTGGCCAGTATTTCCTCCCCAATAATTTAGAAAGGGATCAATCATGAAATAGACTGTTCTGTTAACTTAGTGTGTGAAAAATGTGGGGCTAACTTCTCGAACGCTTATTGTTTGAAGCACATAACATCAACTGTGGTCAAGAGGTGGATAATGGTAGACAAGGTGGTGACCCAAATGTTAGAGAAATATTGGCTAATGCTCCTGATGATGAACAGATCATTCCCTACATCTCTGCTTTCACAAATAGAATTGCTTCGTTTTTTATACAATCAAATTTTGCATTAGATCTGCCTTCATTCCTTTCCGACATAAGACCAAAATTGATTAAAATCCTCAAAAACTCTCTTCGTGATCATGGGGCGATTAAATTCAACTTGGTTCTTGATATTTTAGTAAATAACTCTCTTGGAGAAGAGATGGATTGTAATTTAAAAGTCAAGAATGATATATTATTGCACAACACTCAAATAGATTCAATCCTAAGATCAATGAATGAAAAGTTAAATACAGAGTTATCCGAGTTGGAAGTTAAAAAAAGTGGTTGGAAGTTGGCATTAATTTATGGTCTACGAGTTAAAATCAATAAGTACTCCCCACTGAGAGGTGGCATGTTCATTGATCTCCCAGAAAAATTAAAAGCAGAAAAGCATGTATCAATGTGATCAATGAGGACAATTTTTGTTTCAAATATTCAATTTTAGCCAAGTGTGTACCTAGACATCCAGAAAGAGTTTCAGTCTACACAACTCTCAATCATAGATATAATTTCGACTGTATTAGATTCCCTGCCACAATGTATGACATCAAAAAATTTGAAAAAATCAATAATATCCAATAAACATTTTTAAATTGGATGAAAACAATAACGTATACCCAAGAAAATTGTTGAGCAGGAACTAGAAGACCCTAGAGATTTATTATTACTAGAGAAAAAATTAGGTAGTGGCGAGGTTATAAACAACCATTATGTATACATTAAGATTTTAATAAATTAGTACGTGCACAGATAACTGCTCATGTAAGTAGGATTAACCTCTGCAAAAGATGTTTGTGGTACAAGCAGACGGACAATTCTGGTGACATTAAAGCCCATGAAAACCTATGCAACTCAAACAAACCAGCCCTTCCAAAGATCCCTGAGAAAACTTACGTGGAATTCGAGAAAGTGGGTAGATCCATGAGAGTCCCCTATGTAGTATACGCAGATTTTGAATCCATGTGTGAAGATATCCATACTGTCCTCCCAAACCCAGATACATCTTACACCCACCCCTACAATCAGCATACCCCCACTTCTGCATGTGCTTATGTCCATATTCAAGAGGAGTTCTTATCCATCAGTGATCGAATACCGAAAGATTTGTTCGTATATCGAGGGGAAGACGTTGTAGAAAAACTGTTGGAATTTTTAAATCATGTTGCTGAAGAAGTGAGTAAAATATATAGTTCTAACAAAAAAATGCCAATTCTATCCCAAGTAGAGAAAAATCAATATGATAGTGCTACAACATGCTTCATGTGCAATAAAGCCTTCAGTTCCCCGGAAAATCCCAAAGTTCGTGATCATTGTCACATACTAGGGACTTACCGGGGAGCTGCCCATCGTAATTGTAATATTCAATATCAACCCCCCTCCTTCCTTCCCGTCCTGTTCCACAACCTCTCTGGATTTGACGCCCACTTCATAATTCCCAAATTAGGCTACAACAAAAAACAAATTGATGTCATAGCATCAACTTCAGAAAATTTTATCACTTTCTCCAAAAGAGTAAATAAAAAAATATCATTGAGATTTTTAGATAGTTTCAGATTTTTATCAAACAGTTTAGATGGTCTTGCCAAATCTTTAACTAATTTTAATATTTTACCTAAATTTTTTAATAATAATGAATTAGATCTTGTGAAAAGGAAAGGAGTATTCCCCTACGAGTATATGAACTCATGGGAGAAATATAATGAAACCCAATTACCTCCCATAAATGAATTTTATAGCCAACTGAAACATAGTGGTATAACCAATGTAGAATATGAGCATGCGCAGAAAGTGTGGGAAGTATTCAATTGTTCCAGCATGGGGGAGTATAGCGATCTTTACATGAAAATCGATGTACTCCTCCTTGCTGAAATATTTGAATCATTCAGAAACATAACAATCAAATCCCATTCCCTTGATCCTGCTCACTACTTCACATCACCAATGATGACCTGGGATGCGATGCTCAAATGCACTCAGGTCAAAATTGAGTTGCTAACAGACTACAATCAAATTTTAATGGTAGAGGCTGGCATTAGGGGTGGACTAGTTCAAGTTCCAGGAAGGATGGCCGAAGCAAATAACCGCTTTATCGAGGGCTACAACCCTGATAAAGAGGACTTGTTTCTGGCCTACCAAGACTGTAACGCGCTCTATTCCACTGCAATGACCATGCCTCTACCCATTGGAGAATTTTCATTTGTACAAGATCTAAATTCAATCAAACTCGAAACCCTCAGTGCTGACGACCCATTCGGATATCTTCTTGATGTTTCTCTCGACTACCCAGATGAGTTACACGATCACCATAATGATCTCCCCTTCCTTCCTGAGAAGTTGGGAAGTGTTGGTGGAAAGTTGGTGGCTCATCTTGGTAGTCGGAGAAACTATGTCGTTCACTACATGGCTCTCAAACAAGCATTAGATCATGGCATGAAATTGGTAAAAATAAACAGAGCACTAAAATTCCGACAGTCAAACTGGTTAAAACCCTACATTGAACTAAATAATGAGTTAAGAAAGAAAGCCACCAACGATTTTGATAAAGACCAGTTCAAATTATACAATAACGCAGTATATGGAAAAACAATGGAATGTATTAGAAATCGAATCGATTTTAGACTTGTAACTAGCTATCAGCAGGCTGAGAAACTAATTGCCAAGTCTAATTTCGTAGATTCAACTATTTTTAATGAAAATCTAGTCGGCATTTTAATGAGAAAAACTACCCTTACATTCAATCGTCCAATATTTGTAGGCCAAGCAATTTTAGATCTTTCCAAAACAATTATGTATAACTATTTTTATGATGTCCTAAAACCCCTTTACCCAAATGCACTTAATCTCTTATATATGGACACTGATAGCTTCATCATGTCTATAAAAACCAATGATTGGTATAAAGACATGAGAGATCATCTACTCGATCACTTAGATACATCAAATTACCCCCAAGATCACCCACTTTACTCTAATATAAATAAAAAAGTTCTGGGAAAGTTCAAAGACGAAGCAGAGGGTAAACCTATTAATTTATTTGTTGGCTTGAGACCAAAAATGTATGCCATGATCATTGATGGAAAAGAATATAAGAGAGCAAAAGGGGTGCAAAGATGTGTAGTTGAAAAGAAAATCACTGTCGACCACTATCTTGATTGCTTGTCATCATTGTCAATTAAAAGAGGACATATGTAGTCGTATTAGATCGAAAAATCACAATTTACAGTCCATTGTGACCAATAAAATATCACTGTCCCCTAATGACGATAAGAGACATATTTTAGATGATGGCATCACCACCTTAGCTTTAGGACACTACAGGCTGGCTCCTGAGTGATCCAATTTTATTTAATTATCACCATACCAAATTTTTAAACAGGCTGGTCCTGTAAAATCGTCTTAGGTTATCAAATTTTTAAATAGGCTGGTCCTTTTAAATTTCATCATCGTCTTAGGTTATCAAATTTTTAAACAGGCTGGTCCTGTCAAATTTTATCATCGTCATAGGTTATCAAATTTACATCACCGTCTTAGGTTATCAAATTTTCATCACCGTCTTAGGTTATCAAATTTTCATCACTGTTATAAATTCTCATCATCGAATGTACACAAGGGTGGGTAAGTAAATTAATGTGTACGAGAGACAACGACCTGGTTGCGTACCAGTGGAGCAACCAAAGCTACACACTGTAGCTGGAAATCTTTCGGGATTTCCCGGGGGTTGCGGAACGAGTAAAACAACCAATGGTTAGCGGAACCTATGTAAAGGATTGCTTTTATTTTTTCTTTATCTTTTTATTTTCCACTTTGATTTTATTCACAATCCTTCATATTTGTTTGTAATAACCTATGTTTGGTTTACTCGTTCCATTACGCGAGGGTGGGCCCGGGGTACGCAACCAGGTCGTTGTCTCTCAAAAAGGGAGGGGTGAAAGTTATTGCAATGGACTTGTGATGAGAATTTGGGAGGGCGTTGATGAAATTTTTAAGTTGTGGTGGTGGTAATAGTGGGTTGCAAATAGTATATAAGGGCTGGTCCTCTCACAAACGTCCTCAGTATTCAACATGCAGTTGGTGAAGCAAGGTGTCGGTCTCCCAGTCCACAATTTGGCAAAGTTAGAGGGGAATACCTCCGATAGAACAAGGCATAGCTCACTGCTACCCAATAGTATAAGGTGCATAATGTGTGCGACTTCGAATGGTGGCAAAACAAATTTGATGCTCAATCTATTATACTCTCCTCAGGGATTGAGATTTGAAAACATCTATCTCTTTAGTAGAACCCTCCACCAACCTCAATACGTCCAATTGACTAGAATCATGGAACCCCTAAAAGAAATCGGCTTCTTCAAATACGAAAATAGTGATGAAGTACCACTACCCTCTCAAACTAAACCAAATTCCGTAATGATTTTTGATGACGTAGCTTGCGACAAACAAGATAGGATTAGGATGTTCTTCAGCATGGGTCGACATAGTAAGACAGATAGCTTTTATTTAGCCCAAAGTTATTGTCGTATACCTAAACATTTGGTCAGGGATTGTGCCAATTTAATCGTTGTATTTAGACAAGACACGTTAAATATGAAAAAGATATACGAGGACCATGTGAACATGGATATGTCATTCGTCAAATTCAAAGACATTTGTTCAACGTGTTGGGAAACTAGTAGGTATGGGTTTTTGGTCATAGACAAAGAGTGTGGTGTCAGCAGTGGGAGATATAGGCTAGGTTTCGATACCTATATGATACCCTGAATTAGGATAAATCAGTTAGTCTATTGCAAACCATGGAAGGAGTAACATCTATTGAGCGAGAGATCGCTGAGGTTCGTAAACACATTAGAGCGAGGTATAACCAGATAAGGAGGAGCAGGGAGGACACAGAAGAACATCTCAAGAAGAGGTTTGAACCCATTCGAGAAGCTATTCTGAATCCGCCATCACCCAAGAAGCCGAAATTGGAGCAGACAGCTGGGTCATCTACAATTGATCCATGGAAGTACATTAACAGGAGGAGAAGAAGAACCAGACCAAGACGTATTTTTGACTTATTCGGAAGGAAAGTAGAAGAAACCGATATCTCATCAGATTCTACTGCGATACCATACATCATGTCACCTAAAGAGGAACCACCTACTGGATCGACAACGCAAGAAGACGTGAGAGTTATTCCAACCCCTCAAGAACCATTTGCATCGTCATCACCAGTTGAGCCATCATATGGACATTATGCATCAGAGTACGTCAGGAAGAAAATTGATAGAGAACCAGGATTCGATGACCTTTATGGAATCCACTACCACAGAGAATCTGACCGCTTCACATTGGGAGATAGTTATGTAACTATCAGAGATGATGTGATGCGAATAGGAACAGACATGCAAATCCATTGCACCCTTGGACTATTAGAACTTCTCTTCATGAAAAATCCGGACAAGACAATGATCAGGGACCATGATCTTCAATCCTATAAAAAGATACTGGATGCGACCAATGCACATAAGAAAAGATTTAGTTCAACAGAGAATTTCAACATTGAACGGAAACATCCGAAATGGGCTATTATTAGGAAATTCTACCCAAGAAAGAAGCCCAGTACTTCATCTGAAAATAATTCATAATCGTCTGGGTCCAAGTATCCGAACGGTAAGTCCTATGAGGCACTAGTAGTGAGGACCTGTTTTTAATAGACGGTATCAAAAGAAAATCTCTAATTTTTTGCTGAGTAACCCTCCTTGAGGTTGAGGTGGAAATCCCTTCGGATGGGAGGGTCAGCATATAACGTGATTTTCTCAACCTATATAAACATCAGTATCTGAGAATACATCATCATTCAGTGTCAAGCCTCGAAACATGACAGACGTCAAGAGAAAAATCATTGAGGAGCTTCATCGACCAGCCAGAAAGAACTATAAAAGAAGAAGAGTGATTCTGAAAGGAATAGACGATTTATGGCAAGCAGATCTACTGGAACTTCAACCGTATTCGAGAATCAATGGAGGAAATCGATACATACTCGTTGTAATAGATTGCCTATCGAAATTCGTTTGGATAGCTCCACTCAAATCCAAGACAGCCACAGCAACCAGTATGGGATTCCAGCAGATATTCGAGAAGTCAGCACCACGTTTACCACGTCATTTACAAACTGATCGTGGAAAAGAATTCTATAATGCCACTGTGAGAGGGCTACTGAACAGTCATAACATCAACCACTACTCTACCTTCACCAATCTGAAAGCATCAATAGTGGAACGAGTGATTCGCACTCTGAAGACATTGCTTTGGAAACAGTTCGATTAAGATGGCACCTGCAGATGTCAAAGGAAAACGAAAAGAGAAGTTGGCACTCAAGACCTTATTCGCACCGAAGAAGAGGAAGAAACAACAGCCAAAATTCAAGATTGACGATTACGTGAGGATATCCAAGAGGAAAGCAGAATTTGAAAAGGGATACACTCCCTCGTGGTCAACTGAAATATTCAAGATCATTCGAGTGAAGAAGACTGTACCACCCACCTACATTCTGGAGGATAGTGAGAAGAAACAAGTCGTCGGAGGATTTTATCAAGAAGAACTACAATTGACCAAGTACCCAAGAGTATATCTTGTGGAGAAGATACTGAGACGAGATGGAGAGGGTCGAGCGTACGTGAAATGGTTGGGATTCGACTCGAGACATAATAGTTGGATCAATACCGAGAATTTCGCTCAGTAAAGATAGTATATAAGGAGCTGCACACCCTGAAATCAGTCAGTTGTTAATTGGATCTCGAATAGTCAACATGTTAAACGTTGAAGAGCACCTATCTAATGAGGAGGAAGGAGTTGAACGGGTGGAGTACCATACTCACTACCCCTACGGTTCATCCTTGGACTATGGACAGGAGATACGGATCGCCATACAGCATCAAGACCTCTTCACCCTACCGAGTCAGAGTTTCCTGGAGCTACAAGGACGTTTCCTGAAGGAAGATGGATCAGGACCACCGCCGCCAGCTACTATGTCAATGACTAGCAACGCCTTCCCGTTTCTCTTTGATGAGATACGCTACGAAATATGTGCCACAGAAATCGACCGAGTGAGGAATCCCGGCATAACATCATCGATGAAAGGCTACACATCGTTCATGAAAGGCACCGAGAACGAGATTGAAAATTATGGTTGGGTAGTGACTGATACTCTCAACGTATCAACTGAAGGGTATTTCAACGTCTGTTTACCCCTCAGTATGCTACTTGGATTCTTCGAATCTTATCAAAAAGTAGTTATCAACGTCAAGCAAGAACTGATATTTCTACGATCGAGAAGAGATGAAAATTGCTACTTAGCACAAGGAGTTGCAGGAGCCGAACCAGGTCGGGCCAAAATCGAATTGACTCACCTCTCCTGGCGTGTACCCTACCTCACACTCGACAACCATCATCGACTGGAACTTCATCGTCATCTTCAAAAGGAAAAGGCAATACGAATGGATTTCCGCTGCTTGGAGCTCTACGAGTACCCTCTACTTCCGACAACCCAGAAGCATGTATGGAACGTCAAGACGTCGTCTCAAGTTGAAAAACCTAGATACGTAATATTAGCTTTTCAAACTGGAAGAAAGAACACGGTGAGGAAACTGTCATGCCGTTTCGACCATTGTAATCTGATCAATGTTAAGTTATTTTTGAACTCAAAATCATACCCATACGATGATCTGAATATCAACTTTGACAGAAATCAATTTTCTGTCCTCTACCGAATGTATGCCACATTTCAACAAAGTTACTACGGGGTTGAATACAATCATCCATTACTTTCACTTCACCAATTCAAGGAAAGAGGAACTTTAGTTGTTTTGGATTGTTCAAAACAGAGTGAATCCATCAAATCTGGACCTATAGATGTGATGTTAGAATTTGAAGCGAGCGTAGCATTTCCCGGTGACACAACAGCGTATTGCCTCATCATTCACGACCGATCAGTGGAGTACAACCCTTTGACCAATATATTCCGTCGAATGGTATAAAAATGTTGTCAGACTGCATGTAGGTATGAATCCTACGTCTTGAAGGAGATTTAGCGAATCATCGAACCTCAGCATCTGGACCACTTCACCACTGACATTTGTCACGTGAAGCCTATATAAAAGGAGTACCATATTCGATTGTCCTTCAGTCATCATCATGCCGTCAAAGAGAGATGTTGTTCTGGATCTCCACTGGTTCTTCAACAATGAAATGAAGCATTTCGTTAAAGAGTTATCGTTGAGTGATCACAATGTTTTCTCAGCACAACATTGGATTTTCAAACCACCCAAGGGATTGTACATTTACGTTCCAAAGGCTCGAAAAGCTAATAATTGGATCGTAAAGCACGTACATAGAATTCCGTGGGATGAAGGAGATGTGGAATACAGCCAGCTATCAAATATTTTTCATCGCATCTCATCTAATTATGACATCATCTATGTGAAAGGAAAGCAAAAGGTTGACTTCATTCAACAGCTGGTTCCAAGAAACCTACGAATAGTTGACGTTGAAAGTATTGGATGCCCCAAAATAACTACATTACTTGAACCTTTAGCGATAGGATCGCATTGTATTTTTCATAATTCGGCACCAACATTATGTGCATTCCATAAATGTAGAGCAATAGCTGACTGGATGATAACTGATTGTTTGTAAATATGTTTTTCATAATTAATAGTTGAAGTTGAAATGTTAAAAAATTGTGTTCACGTTCATGTTTGAATATTGTTTGTTAATTAAATTAAAAAAATGTAATGAAATTTGAAGAAAAAAAAAAGAGTTGAGATGTAACATCCTTTATTTTCGTTGGTCCAAGTATCCGAACGGTAAATCCTGTATGGTGCTAGTAGTGAGGACCGGCCGAGTAACCCTCTCAAAGGTTGTGGTGAAAATCCCTTCGGGAGAGAGGGTCGGCAGGGAAAAAAGACAATAAAAATGATGACTCAAACTATTAGGCTAATCCATTATGTTTACCGTTCATGTTCAAATATTGTTTATTTAAAAAAACTGTATATTGTTTGATAAAATTATATTAATTCATGTTGAAAAATAAAATTAAAAAAAAAAAACTCTATCGATTGACCCCACCTTGACGCGGTGATAGAGCTTAGTTGGGGAAATTCCAACGACCAAGAGGGTCTACAAACTTTTAAATTTCTCGTTGAAGTGTGATTTCGTGAAGTATAAGCTTTACCTTTGGAGGACCATCATGTTAAATTTACACCTGAATAAAAATAAACTCTGTCGATCGACCCCACCTTGACGCGGTGACAGAGCATAGTTGGAAACTCCAATGACCAAGTGGGTCGAACAATGGTACTATTTGAATCTTAATGGTAAGAATTAGTTGTACTTACCTTAGATCCTTTGAACTGTCCTTTTCAGGACAATAAATGTCATTTCTCTTAGTTGTACTGACCTTGCTTTGAAACTTGTAGTAGAGATTGAAACATGATTACAGGTTAAGACAGATCGACCATACTGCCATATAGTTAACCTATCATGAAGCTCCATTCTCAAGCTAGCTTAAAATATAGTTTTTACCTGATGACATTGATGAGGGGTGAGAGTGAGGGGGAGTGTGTGGGGTAAGTATGGGGGAGTGTGTGGGGGTATGTATGGGGTAAGTATGGGGTAAGTATGGGTGAGTGTATGAGGGAGTATGAGGAAGTATGTGGGGTAGGTGTGTAGAGGAGTAAGGGGGGGGGGGGGGGTAAGTTTGGGGCAGTACGTGGGAGTATGGGGGAATATGTGGGGGTAGGTGAGAGGGAGTATGGGGAGTAATGGGGTAGGTTTGTGGGAGTATGGGGGAATAATGGGGTAGGTGTGGGGGAGTAAGGGGGAATAATGGGGTATGTGTGGGGGAGTTGTAGGAAGGAGTAAGGGGCGGAAGGAGTAAGGGGGTGGGAGGAGTACGGGGGCGGAAGGAGTAAGGGGCGGGAGGAGTACCGGGCGGGAGGAGTATGGGGGCGAGAGGGGCCAGGGGGCGGGAGGAGTAAGGGGGTGGTGGGGTAGGGGTCAGGGGCGGAAGGAGTAAGTGGGCAGAAAGAGTAAGGGGCGGGAGGAGTACGGGGGCGAGAGGAGTATGGGGCGGGAGAAGTACGGGGGCGGGAGGAGTACGGGGGCGGAAGGAGTACGGGGGCGGGAGGAGTACGGTGGCGGGAGGGGTACGGGGGCGGGAGGAGTATGGGGCGGGAGGAGTACGGGGGCGGGAGGAGTACGGGGGCGGGAGGAGTACGGGGGCGGGAGGAGTATGGGGGGAGGAGTATGGCGGCGGGAGGGGGTGGTGCGGTGGGGGTCAGGGGTGGGAGGGGGGGTGGGGTAGGGGTCAGGTGGTGGGGAGGGGGGTAGGGGTAAAGGTCAAAGGTCGTAGTATTAATAGTTATGGGGTAGAACATACATTCTTCCTCTACTTTTATGGGGTTACAATTTTTCATCAATATTGAAAATAATAAATCAAAAAGACCTGAGTGGATCTATGAATGGAGATATTACACGTATAATATACCTACGTGTAATATCTCCATTCATCCACACGTATAATATACGTGTAATATCTCCATTCATAGATCCACTTAGGTCTTTTTGATTTATTACTTTCAATAATTATGAAAACTTGTAACCCCATAAAATTTGATTGTTTACGTTTCAAGCTAGTAGAATCCGAAAATCGAATACAATTTTTCCCCATGAAGCAATTTTGGTGAAATTTGGTATGATATTATCATATCGAGTGTTTATTACATGGTAGATATTTATATTGTATTTATGTCTCTGTTATTTACAGGATCAGAAAAAAAACGGTTAACATTTAACTTCTGGGAGATATTCAACGAGCTTCTTTTTCCACCGCGCGCTAATTTTGTTTTTTCAAATAGGACCCCCCCCCCCTTTTTTTGTTTTTTTTATTACAAATTCTATTCGCTTCATAAGACGAGTATTTCGTTAATTTTTCTTTGTTTTCTTCTATGCACTGTCTGTCTGAAGAATTAACATTTTGTTTTAAAGGTTCTTATTTGTATAATATTCTAAGTAAGTGCTTTTCCTTCATTAAGTGAAAATCTGGTGCATCGTAAACTCAAAAATTCTATGAATGAATGAAGATTTTCATCGTTTACATTTATTCTTTTGATAATGGGCAGAAAACTCCTGCAGAACTATGGTGGCCAATTTGAACAACTACTTCAAGAGTTTTCTTCATTTACTGAAAGGGGACACATTTCCCCCCTAGAATATTATTTTTTCATATTCCTAAAGAAGATTAGGATATTTTGAACGCGCCATAGATCCAAGTCTATGTTGCGAAATGGTTAGGAGAGATTTAAAAATTCAAGGGAATCCGTATCTAATGTAGATCCTCAATGTATCCATGCATTCGAAGGTAACAGAATAGTAAGTAGTACATGTACCGAGATAGTGGTAGTGCTTATGATACAAATCATCTGGTGAGAAACTTCACACTTCTTCCCTCACTCATAAGAATGGCTTACTGGGAAATACTTCGTAACCAGGAAGGTCAGGAGGCGAGCGTTTTCTATGTAAGGATACATCAAGAGGTTGTCGAGACAATAATCCTTGCACCAAAAGCGCTCGTCTCCTGTACTCGACCTGCTGGTTACGACAGATTCTTCAATGCGGTACGTTCACAATTTATCGTAGAATGGTACCTAGAGGAACAAACCAACCAAATATTTAAAAAAACAAACGGCAGTTGTCGCGAGTTTTACAGCTAATTTAGGCCCCTGGATACCCAACCACTTACTCGTATCGGTGGCACATTTTCACACAATGACAACCCGACCACTCATGTAGTGTGGTAACTTTTGAAGAGAAGGTACTTCAAAGTGTTTGATTTCAACTAGTGAATTGAGCTTCTTAATCAATGTAACCAGATAAAAATTCTTATCTCGTCTGCGAAACACACCACCTTGATATGACAAAGCAATATCTTCTATGGGATTGGTGTCTTCTGTTTAGTTATCTTAAACGAAGGTATTCCTACTGCTTCGGAATATAATAGAGACAGATTTGTTCACACGTGTATGAACCAACATTAGATGCAAATAATACGTTAGTAACTAGCTTTTTCGTTGAAAACTTGGTCTTCTGTGGGGGGCGCCGTTTTTGACCGATTTACATACAATTCGATCCGATTTATCGATGACATTCATAAAGTAATTTTCAGGGTTCGTATGGATTGATTTGTAGACGGCTCCTATAAATTTCGTGGTCGTTGAACAGAACGCAGCTATAGGAAATGTATTACGGGTCTAGGCATCTCATTCGTCTCTTCAAAACCAAGGTCGCCGACTACCTATACGTCATGTTTATCCAGAAAGTAATTTCAAACTCAATGCAATATTAATTTTTTAATGTGGATAATACGCTAATTTGTTAATATTGATGGTAGTTGAGATTTGAACGATTCTTCTCGGCCTTATCGCGTGAGAGAAATCCGAGTGCAGGTTTAAATTAAATGTTCCTTACGTAATCCAATGCCCTTCGGGGTGAACGATGTGGTTGAAATAGCAATCATCATCGTCACCCGACATTCGTTCCAATTTCACACACCTAAAATGATGGATCAATACAGTACCTACAGAACATGCACTATTAAATAATTCAACAGTTTCCCAAATGCGCCTAGCGCCGCCTAACTTATAAATCAATAAATTGATACTAGTATTACCCAGTAGGGACCTAATTATTATCGTAATTATTCAACCTAATTATTATCGTAATTATTCAACTATCGATCTCTCGGCAATGTAATTCAAAGAGGAACTCAAAATCTAGTGGAACTGAGTAAGTTGGGGAGCAAAAATCACAAATTATTACAAATTGGTGAGGATTTAGGAAATCGGAAGCAAATATGGACACGGATTAAACTCGTAGAATTCGAGTACATTATAATATTCAAAGAGTCCCTTTATACCAATTCATAGGATGGAAGAGGTTCTTTCTGTGGGAGAGTAAATAGTTTTAAATTTAGGATAACCGGATATAACAATGTCAAAAGAGGGATTGTGACCTATGTACGTGTGCTGAATCAAAAGGTTTATTATTTTTATATATAGATCACTCGTATGCAAATAACACGGCTTTGCCATTGTTACCACCAACCAACAAGAAGAAAAACATCGATCGCATTTCGGTCAGCTAAAATTTGAACGGAGATTCAAACTCTCCGTTCTCTTTTGCGAATCAAACTCGTGTTTCTGATTTATCGTCCAACCCTCAAGTTCTCGTAGGGAGCGAACGGTTTGTCCTACAGGGCTCCGCATGGTCTCTAAAAATTCTAAAAATTCAATACTATCATAAATTGATGGAAAAACAATACCTTTATATCAAAATTTTTGAGTTAGGGCGTTTACAAAATCTCAACCATTAGAAGTGACCAACATCAACTAAGACCCCAAAAAGAGCCCACATAGGTACCAAATTTCATCAAAATCGGTCAAAGCTAACTGAGGAAAGTGTTCGGCGTACGGACGGCCACATTTTTATTAGATTTTCGGAATCTACGTACCTTGAAACGTAAACCAACACATTTTGAGGGGGTGTTAAAAAAAATGTTCTTGGTCGATTCCAAAGGTTCATTATTGAAAATAATAAACCAAAATTACTGACCCTCTAATTGATAGTAGAACTACATTGTAGTTCAGAAAAAACCCAAAAGGTATATTTTAGAAATCAAGGCTTCCTATACCAACAATAGACTAATAAACTCCGAGTTTTAGGATGGACGTCTGATTCCATGCATTACAATAGTTTCTACCACTCAATAAAAACGCTGCAAATTAATTCACAAATGTTTATCATTTTGCTATAATCACTCGCCTACACAAAATATCGCATAGATGGATGACCAAGGTCAGTATGGAGCCAACACTTGAGCATATTATGTACCAATACACATGTACTATATATAACTATAAGTACTATGTTACTTGGTAGAGAGAGAGAGAGTCTGGACAAGTAATTGTGGTTAGGTTAGAAGGAATACTTGAACCGATTGGGGTTTGGTCAAATTTTGTTCAATTGATAGTTTTGGTTTATGGTTATCACTTGACGATTAACAGGACGTTTCCATTATTTTTCCGACCATCACATTTGACCGTTACGTCACGGCGAAATTGCACCTGCGCGACAAGAAAGCGTTATCATTTCATTTAAAAAAAAACGTCTGCCAAGTGGGTGTGGCACATAGTTTCCTCGTATCCATAACCCGATTATATAGATGATCAGATGCATAGTTGTTAATCTCAAAACACCAATCTCTAAGTACCTTCCCCTACCCTCATAGAGGGTGCATCTACACGCTAATCTGGACAATCCTAGAAAATTTCATCAAATTCGGATGAAAAATTAAGTGAGTAGATGTATGTGATTGGATCAAAAAAATACTTAGCCTCGGCTAGGATTCGAACCCGCGACCCCTGGGGGACAGTTGAAGTTACGGCTGTTACAAGTAATTCACGTTTGCGCATGAGCAGTCGCTTCTATCAGTCCGGGGATGATGATTTTCATAGGGCCTACAACCTAATCCACATTATCCCTGAAAATTTCATCGAAATCGGGTGGAAAATGTGGAAGTTATGGCCGTTACAAGGGAATTCACGTTTGCGCATGCGCAGTGGCTACTATCAGTCCGAAGGTGATGATTTTCATAGGGGACCATCTAAATACTAGTCTGTAACATCCCTGAAAATTTCATTGAAATCGGGTGGAAAATGTGGAAGTTATGGTCGTTACAAGGAATTCACGTTTGCGCATGCGCAGTCGCTTCTATCAGTCCGGGGATGATGATTTTCATAGGGGACCGTCTACACACCAACCCGCAAAATCCCTGAAAATTTCATAGAAATCGGACAATAACTTCGTATAGTTATGCGCGTTACAAGGAATTCATGACAGACACACAGACAGACAGACAGACAGACACACAGACAGACAGACACGGAACCAAAATTGTTCAGAAAGGTCTGAAACGCAAAACGCGAGTGGAAATTTTGATTTTGGAGAACTTTTTTTTTCGTCCTTGAAAAGTGAAAACAAAGCTTCCGCTACCTTGGTAGACTCGGAAGTAATATCATGTACCTATTTGTCGCAAAAAGAAGAAAAAATTGACGTAAAATGAATCATTAAATGATCTGCTGTAGGTCTACCGTCCCTACTTTTTTCTCAATATGTTTAGCCTTTGGAATCGAGCTAGAAAAAAGTTAATCCGCCCCAAAATTTGATGTTTTACGTTTCAACCTATCTAGAATTCGAAAATCGAATTAAAAACCGTCCATCCGTCGTACGTGTCACTTTCCCTAGTTATCGTGGGTCGATTTGATTTGGTGTATATGGGCTCCATTTGGGGTATATTGTGCCCCGGAGCTTTTTGTTGATGTCAGTCATTTCTAAGGGATGAAAACTGACGTCTTAAATTTTTAAAACGCCCTAGCTCAAAAACTTTCAATATAAAGATATTATTATTGAATGCATCGAATGAGACCACCCAGAGCTCTGTAGGACCAACCGTTTACTCCCTAGTAGAACTTATGAGTTGGACTTGGATAAATCAGAAAATAATAACGCTATGTGTAATAATTTGCAGCGTTTTCTCCTCAATATTTCCTTCGGTGTAGGTAGATAGATGTACGGTGTTCGTACGCACTAATCGCTAGCGACTACACCGCCGTCTCATGTGGGACTGAAATGTAAATAAGATGTTAGACGTCACACCAAGCTTTGCGAAGCCGGAAATGGAAGTGTTAAGAAGAACCGAACCATCTCTGCAAGCGGGATTTCCATTAACGCATTCAACAACAACCAGTAGTGCTTACGATTCACGCAACCCCTCACTTCCCGAAACCTTATATAATACGCTATAACGGAGGTACTTACTAAGGTACATATCTACATCAAGAAATCAAAAAAGAAGAACAAAACCCATATAATGCCCACAAATTATCATTTTTTCTGATTTCCAGTAAACCATACTACCAAGCACAGGGTGTGTTTAAAAAAATAAATAGATGAAAACAAAACAAAAATTTTACAATCGACTGAAAAATTTAGTACCCCTTATTAATGTTCTGGTCTTCTCTTCTGACCCAATGGGGTGTGCGCATGGGTCGGAGAAACTGTTTATTCCTATTTTTAATCTAAACTAGACTTCATTCTGAGAATTTTGACACCAACCGCGACCTTCTAGCATGAGAAGACGTTTTTCTATGATTTTTCAAAGTTTCGAATGTTTATGACGTCACAGTGGGCTGGGGGGTCCCGCCCAGGCGGGTGGAGCGCGCGACGTCATGAACATTCGAAACTTTGAAAAATCATAGAAAAAGATCGACTTATTCAAAAAGAGAACGGCTGGTGTCAAAATTCTCAGAATGAGATCTACTTTCGATTAAAATTTTTAAAAAATATCAGGCGCTTCCCCCATTTTGGTTCATTATTTTCAATAATAGACCTGAGGAATCGACCAAGAGAAAAAAGTTAACCCCCACCTCAAAATTTGTTTGTTTACGTTTCAAGGTACGTAGAATCCAAAAATCGAATAAAAATGTTGCCGTCCGTCCACCGTCTGCGGCCCTTTCCTGAGTTACCATGGACCAATTTTGATGGAATTTGTCTAAGGGCTCCATTTGGGGTCTGCTTATGCCCCAAAGATGGTGGTTGATTTCAGCCACTTCTAAGGGTTGGAAAATAAGAGCTGAAATTTTCAAAACACCCTATCTCAAAAACGAATGATATAAAGGTTTGTTTTTTCATCAATTTAAAATAGTATTGCATTTTTAGAATCGAATGAGACCAACCAGAGCTCAGTAGGACTAACCGTTCGCTCCCCTTGAGCATTATGGTGTTGCACTTACGCTAAATCAGATTGTGAATCGCTCTTAATATCCGTTTCTCATGCGGGGGGGGGGGGGATGATCTCTAATGCTTATCCACATGGGAAGTAGTATTCTGATAAATTTCAAAATAATTGATCATTTTGACCATTAATTGACAATTTGGATAATTTCATTCGTTTCTACAAATTTAGCATTCTTTAGATGATAAAAATGAAGTCATAGAACAAAGCTCTTTACTTTAATTTAAATTCTTTAAAATAGTCGCCACTTTAAATTAATGAAATTCATACTTGTAAATCGCAAGTTTTCGAGCTAAGGTGTTTTGAAAAATTTTCAAAATAGTTCCCCCCACTTTTTACCCATTCGAGGCACAACTAGACCCCGAATGGAGCCAAAATACAAAATTATATCAAAATTATCCATAAGAACAGGGCAAAGTGCAGCGTACGGCGTACGAACTTTTAGTATTTTGTTTGATTTTTGGATTCTACATACCTCAACATGTATAACATTAAAAAAAGGGGGGGGAGGTTAAATTATATTTTTTCTTCCTCGATTCTAAAAGTTTATTATTGAAAATAATAATGTTATTCTAACTCATTTTAGTCACACAACGAACGGAGATTGAAATTTTTCGTCCCAACACTCATCGGCTAACGTGAGTGGTGCCTACAAATCATTTTTGTCTAACGCAATAGGAGAGTCCTTGAAGAGTCAAGTTCGTTATAATCACCCACCAAATGTTTTTCAGAGGCCAACAGAAGTTGCTGGTTCACTTCGGTTAATCAGTAATTCCAGTTTGTAATGGGTGACTGGGCTGTCAGCTCAAGTTAATTCATTCATGTAGTTAAATCAATTCAGTCGACCACCTTTGTCGAACGGATTGTCCTTAATAAGAACAATGGGTTCGGAATTCGAAGGCATAACGCAGTTTGAATATCAAGTTTATTGTCCGTAACTCACTAGCACTTAGTTATGCAGTTTAAAATGCCATCGACCACTCCATTCCTTCCAAAATAGTTCAAATTTCGAAAAGGAAAATAGGTAATTTTACCTGATAGTGACGGAAACTATTTAGATACATACTCTATAACATAGTTACTTGCGGAAAATAGCCCAAAAGAATGCACGAAAACTAATAACATCGAATGAGTAGGTAGTCGATTCTCCTCAACAATCGGACTGTTACAGATTGATGAATATTTCGAGACGTCATTCTTTCCTCCCACGGTTTTCGGGCTGACTACTTAATTTCACGAGCGAAGAAGAGCAATGTAATCGTGTTCCGTTCATTTTTGTGAAGTTAGCGAGAAACGCAGAGGCCTTCAACCGGTTGTCGGTAGGAGAGAACTTTCACTTCTTTCCGTTACATACCTACCTGGGAAGGCCTAATATCCCCGAAACAACACCCGTGCTGGATGGGACAAAAAACCACTCGAGACACCAAACAAGTTATGTTATCCTCGTTATTACGAAATAATTTGACGAAATTCTTATGACATGTAATCCTTGAGCTAAACAGGGTGTCCGAGAAAGATTCGGCCAAACTTCAAGGGTCAATTCTACAAGGTATTTCCAACAAAAAATGTCTCCAAGCAATTTTCTTTTAATTTGTTTTTCCAAGTTTTTTCAATTTAAAGATTTTTTTCGGATGTTGTTTCGTAGCTCCCTTGTTTTACAAGAAAATTCAAATCTAATTACACCGTTGAAAAGATCTTTAAATTTCCCATCAGATGAGCTACAACACACATTTTTAATCTCGCTTCTAGTTAGATTTTTTCTAGTCCAAACAAAACTTTGCAATTTTCGAGTTTTTTTACGAAAGTTTCAAAAGATTTTCAGCCATTTTCTGTAGAGGAAATTCGGTACGGTTTTTCAGCAAAAACATCCTCAAAATCTCGGTTTTCCGACGGTATAATCAAACAATTTTTTACAATCGAATTTGGGGAGAAATCTGTGTTTAAACGCGAAAAAACGTGGATTTTTTCGTTTTGACAGGAGGATTCGAGGTAGGACGGAGGGTGTGAGGAGCGGCGGCGGAAGGGACCTCGGAATCCTCCCGTCAAACCGTCGACTTCGTTGAAAAAAATCCACGTTTTTCAAACACTAATTTCTCCCCCAAGTTTGACTGTGAAATATTTTTGATTATACCTTAGAGAATCCGAGAATTTGAGGATGTCTTTTACTGAAAACCGCATTGAATGAAATGCGGTGATGGGTAAAAATCTCTTGAGAAGTTCGTCAAAAAAACTCGAAAATTGCAAAGTTTTAAGTTCGGACTACAAAAAATGCATGGTTAAAAAATTTTTAACACACATTTAATGTGTGTTGTAGCTCATCTGATGGGAAATTTAATGCTCTTTTCGAAAAATAAGAGAGCTATAGTCATTTTAGTGAGACAAGGTTCAAATATTTAAATTTAAAAAACAAGGGGTTAACACTTTTTGTTGTAGAATCGACCCCCGAAGTTTGGCCGTATCTGAGCCGTTCCTATATTGAGGAATGACTCAAATACTTCCATCAGCAGTTTTACTTTCCCAGCAGTGAGGGATTGTAAGAGATCGTAACCAAGGCTCTCATAAACGAGAAAAAAATTGCTGTAAATTATTACAAAAAGGTTTACTATTTTTCTGTATAGATCACTCGTCTGCAAAGAACACAGCTTTGCCATTGCCATACCATCAAACAACCATATTTTTGCTTCACAATCAAGTTTAATTTGAAGAAATAAAGAGTTGTGGGTGCCTTCATTAGGAAATTTCATTACTGGTTGCTAAAACTTACAAGTCGAAGAAACGAACTACGATCGCATTTTGGTCAGCTAAAATTTCAACGGAGATTAGTCCTCTCTCGTGATTCACACTCGTGTTTCTAATTCATCTTAAGTCCAACCTAAGTTCTCATGGAGAGCGAACGGTTGGTCCTACAGAGCTCTGTGTGGTCTCAATCGATTCTAAAAATTCAACAGTAATCTTAATTTGCGAAAAAACAATACCATTACATCGGAAGTTTTTCAACTAGGGCGTTTTGAAAGTGTCAGTCCTTATTTTTCAACCCTTTGAAGTGACTGACATCAATAAAAAGTTTCAGGGCCCAACAAGACCCCAACTGGAGCCCATACACTACCAAATTTCATCAAAATCGGTTCATGGTAACTAAGGAAAGTGCTGCGGACAGCAAAATTTTTATCCAAGTTTTGGATTTTTCTCGGAGGTACCTTGAAACAAAACCAACAAATTTTGAGGGGATTAAAAAGACCATCTGATAAGCAAAAAATATATATCTAGTGCGCATGTCTCGGACTGTTGGTCCCGACGAAAATCTCAAGGGTGGTTGAACTGGTTCTGGACGGTGGATGCCTAAATGAGCAGAGGACAGTCAGCTGTGAACAAGTTCTGTGCCTAAACCAACGCCACAAAGAAGACATTCTGGATCCTTAGCCAAACGAACCTTAGGCATTGAATACACTGAGGCAGGGTTCCAAAATGGCTGGTATTCAAAGGAGACCGATGTACCTAATCGATCATTTGAAAGCATCTAGATAACGTCTAACGTCACTATCAAACCACCAACACTGTTGGAAAACAGATTTTTCCTGTAACGCGAGGCTTTTTAATTTTTAATACGTGACGGGTCTTGAAAAACAGTAATTGAAAAAAAGAAAAATTCCTGAGTTAGGTCCATTTATTTGCCTACTTGATCTACTGCAAAAACAATCCAAACACCGATGGGAAATTCAACGCTCTTTCCTAAATATGTAATTTTTCAAGTTTAAAGTGTAAATTAAGGGAGCCAATGGCCATTTTAGTGATGCAAGATAGAAAACGCGGAAAAAAACTTGTAAGTGAAAAAACCAAATTGCGAAGAAAATTTTTTTGTATATATAGATATTGTGAGATATATAATATATATTATAGATCTATTATTAATCTATATTATAGATATTGTATCCTACAATAAGTAGGGCAGGTTTAAATGTAATTCACACAGAAAATTCAAATTTATTCCATTTAAAAGGATAGAAAAAATGTTAGAGCCTTTTCTCTTTTTGGGTTATCATTTTTAATAGTGGATCTTGGAATCGACCAAGACATTTTTTGCTTATCATCAACATTTTTGTTTATCGTTTTGCGAGTGTCATCTTCTGTAAGATTTGATGACTAATCTCAAACTCTGTCAATTTATTGTCAAACATTGCAATTCGGCGGTACCTACAATTTTCTAAATAATATTTAGATGTTATTTATATAACATTTATATATTTATTATAACATCATATTATGAAGTTAGGACCATTAAGAATAGTTTATCCTCAAATTTGCAACCCCAAAATCCCTGTAAAACTGACGCAGAGCGCTAAACACCAAGAAAATTTTGCCTATTTCTGTTTTGGTTTATTATTTTTAATAATGAACCTTTGGAATCGACCAAGAAAAAAATTTAATCCCCCTCAAAATTTGTTGGTTTACGTTTAAGAATCCAAAAATCGAATAAAAATTTTACCGTCCGTCTGCCGTACGCGGCATTTTCCTTAGTTTCCATGGACCGATTTTGATGAATTTGGTACATGGGCGCCAATTGGGATCTAGTTGTGCCCCGAAGCTTTTGGTTGATTTCAGTCACTTCTAAGGGTTGAAAAACAAGGGCTGAGATTTTCAAAACGAGCTCAAAAACTTTCGATATAAAACTTTTTTCATTCATCAATTCAAAATAGTATTGAATTTTTAGAATCGAATGAGACCACCCAGACCTCTGTAGGACCTTCCGTTCGCACACAATGAGAAGTTGAGAGTTGAACACAAGATAAATCAGGAATACGAGTGTGAATCGCAAAAGAACCCTAATTTCCGTTCAAATGTTGGCTGACCAAAATGCAATCGTTGTTCGTTTCTCAAGTTGAAGAGTTTTCCATCAAACGGGATTATATCTATTTTTTACACATTTTGTTTTTTTCACGGATTCTGAATCTTTAGGATAAGGCTTATCACCTCACGAGTTGAACTTCTTCAGAAACCGTTTGTATCCCGCTTTAAAAGCTTCCTAAAAATCGGGTTTGCCGACAAAACAGCTTATATCCATCCCATTGTTTTCAATCAACCCTTTAAAAAAAATTGGTTTTCGGATTCTACAAACGTTGAAACGAAAACCATCAAATTTTGAGGGTGGTTGGAATATTTTGCCTTGCTCGATTCAGAAGGTTCGTTATTGAAAATAATGGGTAAACCAATCAAAGAAAATGAAAATGAGATTTTTCTTGACACAACCAAAAACTCGTTTGTTTGTTTTTTTTCAACGAAGCTCATATCCATCGTTTTTCATCAAAAGGGCTTATATCCAAATAAGAAATGGCCATGTCTCCCTCAAAACGTATGCCAAAATTTCGAAATTTGGTCTTACAATCAAAAGTTCTACGAACAAACTATTTGGAAAATTTGGAAACCCTAGACAACTTCCTTCGCCATGAAATTAGTTTTTCTCAATTTCCCACATAAAATCCCAAGTGGATATAGGCCCGTTTGAAAGAAAACTCCTCAGTTGTACTCGGTTTTGCGTCCTTAGCTACTCTTTATTTTTCCGAATTGAATATGAAGAGTTTATTTCTTCAAAATAAACTTGATTCTGAAGCGAACATAATATGTACCAATAATATGTACCATATTATGGCAGTTGTTAACGATGGCAAAGTTGTGTTCTCTGCTGGCGAGTGATCTATACAGAAAAGTAATAAACCACTGTGTAATAATTTGCAGCGTTTTTTAACTGTAACCTCCAAACTATGATGATTTCAATCACAGATCCCCAGTATCTTTATAAACTAGATTAAATTTACAACAGTTTGAGACCAACTTGAGCACTGTAGGATGGATAATAATGAAGATGCAGCAATTCAAAATCAGCTAATTTTTTCAAAAAGCGTAATTTTCTTGTTAAGGCCGGCTTTCTCTAATATTGCCCCCATCCCACTGTGTCATCGTGTAAAGGTTTTTTCGTTTGAATCTGAAAATCCCGTTTATTGAAAGACTCTCTAATATTTTAGAAACCGTTTCTGAAAGTTTTACTTACAGATATGTGCTTCAATAAAGATTCACTTCACAGATTTTCTAAAAATATCATGCACTTTGTACCCCATCAAGGGAGTTATATCGAGGGACACACAGACACGTAATCAAACTGGTTCAGGAAGGCCTGAAAAGTGAAACGGGAGTGATTTTGGAGAACATTTTTTTTCAACCTTGAAAAGTGAAAACAATGCTTCCGCTACCTTGGTAGACTCGGAAGCAAAACTCGAGAGTGAAACATATTATTTAGTAATGCATGCATTCCAGGAAACGTCCCATTGGATAAGCATTCGATCAGTTTAACCAGTTGTTAAGCGATAAAACTGTTTCACTCGATGTAATTTATTTATTACTTTAGGCAAGAAATAGTGACCCCCCCCCCACCATTATCCACCCTTACATTTCTAGCGGCGTGGGAGCCTCGAATCTGAAGAGCATTTTAAAATCCATGATCTACTAAAACCAACATGCGAATTCGAGTCCCCCCCCTCAATACCACCAACAATGGTGCCAGTCTGGCACCAAAGCGGAAATACGTCGTAACATTGAACTTTCATCTGTTAATTTTGGTAGGCAGTCCGTCGAAGTTCACATCCGTATTCAAGGTGAAACACAAAAAAAAAATCGGCGCTTTGCGCCTCGGCGGGGGGCTCCGCCCCCCTGCACCCCCCGGTTTATTTCTTTTTCCATACTCTGTATGAAATCATAGGAACACAGAATGTGTTTTTGCGATGCTAGTCATCCGTTAAATAAAAAACAACAATAATAAATGTGGAGTCTTTGGCAATAATAAAATAAATAATTGTTAGACATTTAATTTGGTCTAAAACCCTATAAATGTTATATAAATAAATATGTAACTACAAGAAAAATACTATATAAATTGAGAGCTTTCCAACGAATGGTGAACAATTTCTGTGCAATGAACACTGCGGGAGTTCTATTTCCTTACCAACGGCTTGGTTGCACGTGAAAATCATTATAAAAGGCGCGTAACGGTTTTTTCTGTCGCTTTTTCGTGACGATTTTTTTTCGGTAGGTCATCGCAAAAACACATTCTGTGTTAAAACACGAAATAAGCGGTTTATGGCATCATGGCACCATGTCCTGGCACCATGGTGGCAACACTATTAGTTCCATCGTGGTACAGAGAATAATTCATGGAAATCCGGAGGTACAATGAGAATTTTTCCTCAATTTCAAAGCTTGGGTACAATTAGTAAGCAGTAAAGGAACCAAAATATTGAAAAATCGGATATTTTGTGAATATTATCCCCCACTTGCCCCCTCCCCTTGCGAATTTTGGTACTCTGGTAAAATCATGTACAACTCGGAAGTTATTTGAGTCAAACAAAAAAAGAAACACGCAAATCGGTTGGAAATTGAGGCCTGGGCAGAGTTTACAAGATTATGCACGCAAACGCACGTTTTTTAAGCATTAACCCCCCCTTTCCCCCTCTTAAAAAGCAAAATCCAAAATTCCAGCGCCGTAGTGCACAACTAGATAGTATTCCTTGTCAAACGAAAAAAGAACCACGAAAATCGTTTGAGAACTAAGGCCTGGGCAGAGTACACAAGATTATGCCCAAAAACGCACGTTTTTCGAGCAGTAACCCCCCCTTTCCCCCCCTTAAAAGACAAAATTCGAAATTCCGGCGACGTAGTGCACAACTAGATAGTTTTCCGCGACGAACAAAAAAAGAACCAGGAAAATCGGTTGAGAACTAAGGCCTGTGCAGAGTACACAAGATTTTGTTACACACACACACACACACACACAGACATACACCTATGGTTTTTTTTTTCGCGGATTTGGATTCAAAATGGTCTAAAACGGATTACTGTGTGGTTATTTTTTTTTTTTTTTCTGTTGAGTGTTGTCCAACTTCACCCCAGATCGATCGCATAAGGACGCCCAAGTCTTACTGTGGGACGTCCTAAAAACCTCCAAAAAACGAGGGTATAAAAAGAAATTGCTAAGAAGAATTTTCTATTCGAAATTATTAGTAGAATTTAGAGGGTTGACAGAAATGATTTCTGGATCCGCCACTAGCAAACCCACAAACTTCCAACACCTAATTAACTACGTAGTAACCCTGATAAGTAGAGCTCGGAATTTGCTTGTTTTGTATCTTTTATTATGCAGTATATCTTCGTATTTGAACGTTTTGAAGGTTTCTGAAGGGTATGCGGTGGTTTAAATTGAAATTGCATATTGTTGCATATTTCAGTAATTTTGGGGATATTTGCATTTTTTGGTCATTTTGGGGAGTTTTGCATATTTTGCAGCATATTTTACCAGTTTTTTGCATATTCTTGATTTTTTTTAAAGTAAGTGCTGGAAGTTGACAATATTCGAATTCGAATGTTGGAATGTTTTGACCCCTCACTCACATCACCCCGCAGGTAATGGGCCATTACCTGCTCTAATGAATAGATGACTGACAACGCAAGTGAACGGTGCGTGCTCGGAGCCTTGAGACTAATCCGCTCACTGAGCCAACAGGTAAGTAAAGGCTTTCTGATAAACACTTTGGAATTCCTGGAATCAGCCCAGCCCGTGTTGTGCTCCAGCCAGGTTGTGAGCGGTTTCGACCCATCTTCTGCACTGGCTATTCGAAAAACCATGGGCGCTCTGGAGGGCAGGCAGATCGCCCATCGTTTGGCCTTTATAAATGCCAACTTTAGTACCATACCCAGTGGCGGCTCCTGCCCCGAAACTCAGGGGGTGCACAGAGATCAGGAGAGGCTATCAAGAAGGGACAGAATAGGTGCTTTTCTCAGCCAAATAGAAATTTAACGATATGCAAATGGGATAAATCTTGGTAACTTTCTCATCATAAAATTGCAAAAAATACCAAATACGTACAATAGACACTAAAAATGTTCTCTAGTGGTAAACAGAAATTCTGAAATACTTAATCATCAAAGGTCTAAACCCAAGAAATGCGTCCATCTTATTGCAATAGATGAAATCTATATTTGCCCTGCAAGAACCATCGTGGAGGTGAAAGCAACTCTTGCCAGGGAGGGAAAGGAAAAAGGATAGGATAGGAGAGGTTTATGGGGAAAGAGAGGTTAGTCATCATAAAGGGGAATATAAAAAGTAAAAAATATAAAAAAAAAATTAAAAAAATGTATCGATGTGTAGGTATGTATGAATAGGTGTCAACCTCAGGAACAGAAATAACACTAATCAGGTGTCTACCCAAGGAACAAAAATATTACTAATCAGGTGTCTACCCCAGGAACAAAAATATCACTAATCAGGTGTCTACCCCAGGAACAAAAATAACACTAATCAGGTGTCTACCCCAGGAACAAAGATATCACAGTTTGGGTAAAACCCCAGGAACAAAAATATCACAATTTGGGTGTCAACTTCAGGAACCAAAATATCACTGGGTGTCTACCCCAGGAATAAAGATATTCATCCGTCACAAAACTATATCAAGGATCAAGAATAAAATGGTAAATTCAATGAATTGTTTTGTAAATAAAATCAGCACGCCTATCCTTCTTACTTGCAAAAATATCGATAACTTTCTCATTAAAATCTTGAACGGATCTCACCAAATCTCATTTCGGTTAGTACAACAAAGTAGACAAGCAAAGCAAAATAATTTGTTAGTCACTTCACACCCACAAAGCCAATCTACCTTCTTATAATATTCGACGTTAAACTTACGATACGAATCTGCACGATTTTTTAATTTCAACGTCTGTTGGAGTCCAGGTAGAGACGGCAAGGGGCGGCCAGTTTCTCGGATATCGCACTTTTCCACGACCGATAAACGCGAATAGTTTACTTTAATGTAATGAACCGAATTATCCATCGTACCTACAACACTCCTAGATAATCAAAATACTTAGAACAAATACTTAGAACAAAACGGTGGACCGAAAACGAAAAACCCTTATCAGTTTTGTTTACTTCTAATTCCAACACGATAAGGAAACCCGGGTTCCTGAGCTATCAAGGGGAGAGGGGGGTGCGCATTTTTCCCATGCTGCTCCCCAAGGTCACATTTCGTGCTCTCTGGTTGGCAAATCTTACGTGCCCACCTCCCCTGCCCACACGTCACCCCCCTGGCGTTCGGAGCAGCCGGCCGATGTTGCTCAAACCGCCGCTGATTGGTCGAGTTCCCCCCCTCGGTTTTCGCGCGTAGATTCAACTAGCACAGTACCTATGATCGAGTCTTATGTCATTAGCCAACTTACTTTTCAAACGAAGAGGAACGAACTTTGAATTTTTTTTTTTTAAATTGGCTGGGGGTGCACATGCGCCTATGCTCCTATCAGTAGCCGCCCCTGACCATACCCCATTTGATAAACCACCTGGAGACCAGGGGGATGGATCTCTGCTCTGCCGTAGGTGCTGTTTCCGACCTGCTCGAAAAAAGCTCCCACTGGCATGGAACAACTGGAAAAGCCGTCAAGGATAAACTGGAGGGGGTCCTATCGAAAAATCCAGGGTGGTCTTCAGTGGTTCAAATCGCGAAAATTCTCAAAGGAGAAGACAGCTCATGGGACTCTCCCTACTCTCCAAAAGAGATTTCCACTTCAAAATGTTTGCCTATTGTATCTTGCGATGTAGAGAGATCGTTTTCTGCATTGAAAGAAATTTTAAGTGACAGGAGACACTGTTTTACACCTGATAATTTGGAGCGTGTAATTGTTGTCCAATATAATATGTATTTCATCTTTACATTTTATACCTAGTTCGTATAAATGTATAAAAGTAAATAAAAAAATGTATAACTGATTTTTTGAATTGCTTGTTTACTTTACCTGATGCTTCATAACTTTTTTCTAGGAGAAAAAAAGGCTAAAAAATGTAATAATATGGAACATCCTTTCTTAAAATACTGAAATTCCAAATTCGTATGCAGTTTTAAGGGCAAATGCATATTTTGCATATTTTTCCAGTTTCCGGTGCATATTTTCGGGAAATTTTCGTGAATATTTTCCGAGCTCTACTGATAAGACTCACCTCAATAAGGGCGGCATTTTGGAAACAAATCAGCGAAGTAGCGACGACAGGCCACAGATTCTCAGTGGTCTCTCCTCGAAGGTAGTGCATCAGCGTCTGGTAAAGGATATAAGACCACCTGGGAACAGAAATTGAACGTAACTACTTATGGACAAAATGCGAGTTCTGTAAGCTTATAAACTCAGAACTTGTCTACAGGAACAGAAGACAAGTGTTTAGTGTTCAAGTGTTTTAGTGCGGTGAGCACTAGGTGTCAATTTAGGTACCTACTTAACTTTATAGTTGAACGCGAGGTGACTCGTGACATAGTAAGTAGTAGTACTTAGCCTGTATCTGGGCAATGTAGCTTTAAAGCAACATCAGTTTTTCCAAGTCGATCAAAAAATCCCAAAATGGGATTTTTCGTTATTAACTTTTTCTCTCTCGAGTGTCAACCTTGGAGAATGTGGATAACCAGCCAAAAATACTCCAGAGAAGGTTATATTGTTGTTTTTACTGAAAACCCCCGGAAAGGTCGGGTGTGCTGATCAGCTCCGAAAATAACACTTCGCAGGTTCGTTTTAAGCCATTTACTTCAGTTATTACGAACCCATATTTTTTCCTCAGATTCACAGGTTATTCAGGAACGTACTGAAGCAATTGGTTTGTGAAAATATCCCGAGTAGAGTAGAGCTGATCGAAATTTCTTCATGTCTCTTCAGAGCTATATTGCCAAGTTTGCTGTCAAACATTGCCTCCCTCCAACAAGAGCATTTCAGAGGGCTATTTTCGCGTTTCATGGCATAATATCGTATTTTCTAGGTAGTTTCATTTTAAACATATTCCATGTTTCATTGTTTTAATATCCTACTTGAATTTTCACTTTACAAGGTTGAATTAAAAAATGTTCTCCAAAATCCAAAGTTCCACTCTCGTTCTACTTTTTAGGCCTTTCTGAGCAATTTTGGTTCCGTGTCTGTCTGTGTGTCTGTCATGAAATCCTTGTAATGAGGAAAACTGTATAAAGTTATACAGTTATACATAATCCGATTTCGATGAAATTCTCAAGGATTGTGCGGGTTGGCGTGTAGGTCCATTATATAAATAATGAGGAATTTCACCGAATTCTGTTTGCATTTTTCCTGAACAGCTAATGGTGTGGGATAGATGAAAATCGGGCTGATTTCGGAAAATAAGTCTCCTGTTATTTTTGGGAGACAACCAAAATTTTTGATTTCAAAACTAACCGGGAAAACGGACGTGAAGCGGGAACGCTCGCTGATTGGGCTGTTCGGATTGCTATCTCCTCCCAATGTTGCCCATTGGGACGACGAAATCGTGTTTTCTAAGAGAAAAGTTATCAAACAAAAACAGGGGAAACCTAATTTTCCCCATCTTGCTTTTTCTATTTTTTTCTTCAGTTTTTCGATTTCGAACTTTACTGTTTCGTGAAATTTTGCATCTGGGGACTATAGATTTCTCGATCTCAGCGCTTCAAGCGGCCATAAATGAACTATTCCAGGATGACGTCATTTTCCCGGTTTTTTTAAACATTCGTATTTTCTACACTGTTTTGTTTATTCGTAAATTAGGAAGTTTGGGCTGAAAGTTTGACTTAGGGGGTTTTTCGAGGTGCTGAATCCGATTTTGGGGTCAAAAATAGGAAATTCCGACATGGTGAAATTCCTCATTGCTCCCGGACTGATAGTAGTCATTGCGCATACGCAAACGTGAATTCGTAAAACGTGAAATTGTAAAAAACAAATATATTTTCCATTCGATTTCGATGAAATTTTCAGGGACTGTATGGATTGAGTTGGTCCTTGTGAAAATTATTGTCCCGGGACTGATAGTAGCCACTGTCCAAAATTTGGAATCATTTAATGATTCCTTGTCTCAGCTAACTTCTAAATTTTCTACCCGAATTTGATGGAATTCGATGAAATTTACAGGGATTGTGTGGGTTGGCGTGCAGATGGTCCCCTTTGAAGGTAGTGCGACGTACTTGAGATTGATGTTTTGAGATTAGCTACTAGCGTCGGATGGTAACGAGGAAGCTATGTGCCACACCCACTTGGCAGACTTTTTTTGTCTTATCCTATTCAAATTTCTATCGACATTTCCCCTAAGTCATTGTCTCAATGTCATGAGAACAAGGCTGCTGAATATCTTCAGACCGCAATAAGCAATGGTGATTTTAAATTGCAATGTTTTATTATTCTAAAACCTTATGCCAATTATTTTCTAGTAGGACAATCTATTTAATATTTTAAAAAATTCTTCAAAAATAACTTGAAAAAAAAGAATTTTTTCAAAATTAACATTTAATTTTACCAACTTTTTTAAAACCCAATTCCTGGAATTTATCTCAATATTGACATTAAATGGAGGTTCTGATTAGGTACATGCAATATGTGCATCAGTATCTTGGCAACGTAGCTTTAAAGCAAATTCCATACAATGGCCCATGCTATCGGTAACTTGGCAATGTAAGCTTCAAAGCAACATTTTTAAATTTGACGATTGTCGTGGCCTAAGGCCATAACGATTTTTTAAACATTTCTCCCTTGGTTCTGACTGTATTAGGCATCAATAAATAAAATTATTGGAGCGATTGGTCGACCTGACATTTTCTTCCCAATATAAGGGTTAGTAAGAAAATGGACTTGAATAGAAGAAGGGTACGCCCAGTACTGGTATGCTGCCTGATTCTTTGTCAGTTTGACAAAATAAAGCCAGTCTCATCCTTGACAACTAGTAGACCGGAGCCAGAGTAACATGAAGCCCGAAAGTGTCTAATTTGTTTTCTAGATGAGTAGGTATTGTTACTTTACATGGATAGATACTTACCCAGCGACTTGAGCCCCATTATAAACAAACAAATAGCTCTTCACAGCAAGACTAGTTTCATTTTTCGATGAATTCGCAGATTTAGACGCCTTCTGTCCTCCCATGATGAAATCACTCCGAAACACCCTTAAAACCGAAATTCACTTCAGTTGTCAGCGAGACGAACAAGGCTGGAGATCGACAGGTGACAGGTTTAAATGAAGAGAGAAAAAAACGCTTAACTCTCGTAGTCACAAGCGACGAACGATGTATCTTCTGTGACTGACCGCAACGTATCTTTGTGGTATCTCCCCTTCCGCTATCTAATAAGTGTTGCCAACTCTGAAAAAATTAATATCTGTAGTAAAGTTGAATTGGAGTAAAATAATTCATTGATGAATTTCAACCATGCATCCTAATAGTTACCTCTATGATGGGTCCCAGTATTTTTTATTTCACAAACAAGGTTTTATGAATGTACCTAATGGATCCCACGTTCCTGGCATCCACAGAGTCACAGTAGGCGTGTTGACATCCATGCAATCAGCATCAACCCCTTTTATCATGGATGAGCTCAGAGTACTGGAGACAAGTGGATTAGGTACTATAAAGGTACTTATTCCAAGGTATTATATTTTCTTTCTAGTTTAATTATTATATAAATAATAAATATTTAAATATTTTAAAATTAAATATTATAATATTTTTCCGGAGGCAAAGGGTAAATCCAATTGTTTGAATACCGGAAATCCAACTTCCTACGTCCAATTCGGTTTAGATAATATCTGTCATATTATGACAGGAGCATAGAGTAACTAGTGATGCGACATCGATAGAAAACATCGATGTTTCTCAACATCGATGTTTTTGAAATCCACCATCGATGTCGAGTGAAAACATCGACCAAAAACATCGATGTTTCTCAACATCGATGTTTCTTAACATCGATGTGCCCGATCATAATGAGGAATTTCACCGAATTCTGTTTGCATTTTTCCTGAATAGTTAATGGTGTGGGATAGATGAAAATCGGGCTGATTTCGGAAAATAAGTCTCCTGTTATTTTTGGGAGATAATCAAAATTTTTGATTTCAAAACTAACCGGGAAAACAGACATGAAGCGGGAATGCTCGCTGATTGGGCTGTTCGGATTGCCGTCTCCTCCCAGTGTTGCCCATTGGGACAACGAAATCGTGTTTTCTAAGAGAAAAGTTATCAAACAAAAACAGGGGAAACCTAATTTTCCCCATCTTGCTTTTTCTAATTTTTTCTTCAGTTTTTCGATTTTGAACTTTACTGTTTCGTGAAATTTTGCATCTGGTGACTATAGATTTCTCGATTTCAGCGCTTCAAGCGGCCATAAATGAACTATTCCAGCATGACGTCATTTTCCCGGTTTTTTTAAACGTTTGTATTTTCTACACTGTTTTGTTTATTCGTAAATCAGGAAGTTCGGGCTGAAAGTTTGCGTTAGGAGGTTTTTCGAGGTGCTGAATCCGATTTTGGGGTCAAAAATAGGAAATTCCGACATGGTGAAATTCCTCATTATACAAATATTCGAGATCGTTTGCTTGTAGGTACCTACTCGAATAGACTTTTTTTTCATCTGATGAATCAATTTCTAGCCACTAGGTCAATTTCTACCCCAGTACATTCGCCAAATGAATATTTAAAGCAGTTACAAAATCTGTAGGAAAATTAGCTATTATTTTTATTCCTCCAAGAGATAAGAATGTAATAATTCATCACTATTGCTATTTTATCGCTTGTTTCATTCATTATTTTAATGTGTAAACTATTGAGAAAACCTATGGGAACAACAAATCAGGGGAAGTACGACATCGATTGAAACATCGGTAAGAAACATCGATGTTGTGAAAACATCGCCATCAAAACATCGATGTTAAAAACATTTTGAAAACATCGATGTCGATGTCGCATCACTAAGAGTAACAGTTCGGCAGGAGATATGTTGATACAGCGCCAGAATCTACTGCATTTATTGCGGAACAATCGTGCGTCGAATCGAAAAAAGCCTATTCGGTAATTTGAGGCGGATTGTGGAATGTAAAATTGTTATTATTATGGTATTATTTGGTTGAGAGTTCCGGGTCAGTATTTCCCGATATTACCGGCGCTCACACCTTGAAAGTTGTAGGTATTAAATTTGAAATTTTCGATGGATTTTCTAAATTCATTAGTGCAACAGTCTAGGGAATCGAAAAACTGAAATATGGCCGCCGGAATCATCGAAATCGAACAATAATTGCCAGAAAAAAATGGTGAAGATTTAACTGAATAAACAGTTAATGAATGCGATTAATCTGGGGTAAAGTTGAACAACACTCAACAGGAAAAAAATAACCACACACTAATCCATTTTAGACCATTCTGAATCCAAACCCACGAAGAAAAAATCCATAAATTAATGTATGTCTGTGTGTGTGACAAAATCTTGTGTACTCTGCCCAGGCCTTAGTTTTTAACCGATTTTCGTGGTTCTTTTTTTGTTCAACGAGGAAATCCATCTAGTTGTGCAGTACGACGCTTGAATTTTGCATTTTAAGGGGGGGGGAGGGGGTTAATGTTTTTTTTAAAACCTGCGTTTTCGGGCATGAGTATTTCGATATGATCAGTAAACAGTGCAATTTTAGTCCCGAAATTCTATGTTTTATCTATTATTAAAGTTTTTATTGGTCAATTTATTCATGACGTTTGCTGGTGTCAGAGGAATATTAATAAAATTACCCAGTCATTCCAGCTTATATAAATCTATGTTTGGCCTTTAAGTTAGTGATGTTCTTGTGATTCTTTAAATTTTGCTGTGATATTAGGGTGGGAATTTTTAAGTACATATTAATGTTATATTGTTTTGTGAGTGATCTCTGTGGTCATTACTAATGCATTCCTTTTAATACTTCTCTAGTCATTTGCTATAATAAATTACTAATCATTTAGATGAAATCCACTCTAGTCACTCATGTTCATGGACGTTTGGCTGTGTGTCCCGGGGGTGGCCCCCTTGTTGGTTTTCTGCCATTGCCCCTATGAGCATATGTCGGGCACCGCCATGGTGGGTGGGTCCGGGCCCGCCTGGGTATCCCTGGTAAAAACTAAGTACTGTTCGCAGAAAGAAAGAATGCGGTCGGCCTATTTCCCGAAGGGTATACCTCCTAACATAGACGACTACCTGTTCAAAAATCTTAGGTAGCCTGATCAGTCAGGCTGGGAAAAGGGCCGAGCCTCAGTAGTGTAATCGAGGGATCGAACAATTCGAGTCATAATAAGTTAGAGAGCCCCTCCACTCAGCCAATTGTTAGGAAGGATTATTTTTATATCGGATATGAGTTCACTTGCCCTTCTGTTTACCCTTCAGTTGCCTTTAAAATTTGAAAGAAGCATCATCCTTTAGGTACTGGAAGCGTGATTTAATTTTTGAATGAATATACATTCTCCTAATTGATAAGACTTTTCCAAGGGTAAGGAACCTGTTTAATTTTTTATTAGTGTTCTGTATTTGTTCTGTTTTGGCTGTAATAAATCAATCCTTTCACTTCATCATTGGTCGGTAGTCAACAACCGTCGGTCTCATTTTCCCTGGCTTGAGTGGCAGGTAGAGGAAGGACAATGTTTTTGGGATTGTAATACACATGGACACCTCACCAAACCATCCGCATTCTTTCAATCTGCAAACAGTAATGCAAGTTTAACTTTGCGTCATATTACCTTTGGTGCCATACTGGCACCATTGGTGTGTGTGTGGGGGGGGGGGGGGTTGATTGAACTCGAATCCGCATGTTGGGTATCCTAGATCATGGATTTTAAAACGCTGTTCAAATTCGAGGCTCGCTATGAAATTTAGAAATGCTATGGTGGCTAAGGGCGGGGGGAGGGGAGATAGGTTTGCTCAGAGTTGATGTTTACACACCTTAGAAACATGATGATGGTTCCCAATAGGTATCTATCTAGCATTAGGTACCTTTTTGTGATATACCTAGATCGATAGATTTACTCATGCCATTAATAAAATTAAAAAATAAATAAAAAATCGTCCTCCCACGACAACCCGAATTGAGTACCTCCTTTTTCGCGCGCCTTCGGAGTCGCCTTCGCGTTGGAGTTGGTCAAAAAGGAAAAGAATCTAGGAAATAGGTTAGGAAAATACGCTTAACTGAGGTACAAGGTACACGTTAAAAAATATGTACAATTTATTTGTGTAAATAAGAAAAAAATAATATTTAAGTTTAAGGAAATGTTCCGAAGTTATATTAGAGAAGCGAAAGGTAAATTAATGACTAAATTCACTATTCGATAGCTTTGCTTTTAGGTCCAACCCACCATAAAGCCACTCGATTCTCGGTTTTCTTAGCAAAATTCTTGAATGAAAACACTTGATCACTTTCATCGTCACTCACTAGATCGGGTGTGTGCCTTTTTCCAGACGATGTTGCTAGGATGGGGACTCGAGAATTTAAGCTGTTGAAAACATAAGGAAAACTGTCAAAATCGAAGGACACATCTATTAACAATAAATACGTTAAAGGAATATTTTGGGTGTAGCGAGATTGGTAGTGCCCATGCATTAGTTGTACTGAGGACCACACAACCATTTCAACCAATGGCAGATCGTATCGTAACAATAACCATTTTACTAGCCTGATTAGTGACATTTAGGTGATGATGAGACTAAAAATGTTGTTGTCGGGAATGCGACCCTCAATCTACTAACTGCAGAAATTCGCCTCATCCCTGAGTAAACAACATTGAGAAGTTATCGTCTATAGATCACTTCTACCCTGCATTTCGTCCAAAGTGGTTCCTCTACTCAATATTTACATTTTACCTCTTATATAAATTCAATCAAATATTATCAAGTGCTGTATTTCATTCAGTTATCTTCTACATCGAATCGAAGGTATGTCACATGTAAGTTTCAAGTCGAAATATGGAGTTTTTATTCTACAATGCACACACGTAGTTGTTTACTAGTTCTTGCTAAGTTAGAATCACTAGTGTATTTTGTTCACATTTAAATTGTTTAATTTGCATTATTGAATCAGGCGGCAAAATATTAAAAATTACCTATTAAATCTATCTACTTTAAAGAAGCATTAAAGTACCTAGTGATTTTTTTAAATTGCAATTAAATTTTGTTCCAATTTTTTCTTTGTGAAACATGGTCACCCTTGGGTAGGTAAATAATCGAGCACATTCTGGTGCATGTTACTGATCAATTGATCAATTTATGATCGTAATGAGAAGGAGAAATTCAGAAATCATAATACAAGGTGAGCAACGGAAACTTACTTATTTGAAAAAATCGCCGTTTGGCCTGGTGGGGTCGTAGAAGGGGGGACAATGGCCCATTCGAAGGCGGAGCTCCTAAAATTTTGTTACCAGTACGGTTAGTTGCCACCAAGCATTGGACGAGAGAGCAGCTGGCGTTTGCCCTAGAAACCTTATTTTCCAACGGTCGGTCAGTTATGCGACCCAACGAGCCTTCCGTGCGTGCTTCGAAATTCGTCTTTATGTAGCGGTTCCCGGTCGAAATTCGATGCTAACTTGGGCTACCACATTTCGGGAGACTGGAAGTGTTGCCAGAAACCGAACTGGACCTCAACGGACCTCCAGAACCCCAGAAAACGTTGAGAGAGTGAGGCTGTCGGTTTTGCGCTCCCCCCGTTTTTCGGCTCGCAAACAGGCAGCTGCTCTGGGGATTCCAGGCACAACTGTTAGACGGATTCTCCACGATGATCTTCAATTTCATCCCTATAAATTGGCTGTAGTGCAGGAATTGAACGAAAGGGATTTAATCGCCCGCCAAACTGCATGTGAAGCACTGCTCGAAAACCTGCCCCATGACGCAATCGTTTTCTTTAGCGATGAGGCCCATTTTCACATTTCTGGTTTTTTTATGGGGCTACTTAAAGTCAACTGTTCATAACGATCGTCCATGAACCCTAGAACACCTAAGAAACAACATTCGCGCCGCCATTGCAGAAGTACCCATCAATATGCTGATCAGAGTGGAGAGAAACTTTAAAAATCGTTTGAACCAATGTTTAAACAATAGAGGCCATTATTTGATGGATGTGATTTTTAAACCCATATGAGAAAAAAAATTTAAGAGTTGTCCTTTAAAATAAAATAAAAATATATAACGATATCTGCATTACTTTCTTTTAAATTGACCTTTCAAATAAGTAAGTTTCTGTGGCTCACCCTGTACTTTTCATGTGGAATTAGTAAATATCATTCAAAATAATGCATTGAATACTGGTGACAAGTGTGTTTGTCCAGATAGCAGAGATAGATGATTACCTGATCATGAGGTTTTGACAATATTAACAAACGAAAAAAGTCAGCAGTATCAACAGTATTGCTGTTATTCAAACGGCATTTTGGGGCAATTCAAATTCTTGATTGAAATTGTCGACATCATGATAGTTTTTAGATCAGTTCAAGGTTTGGCTGAATCCCGACTATTCTCATCAACGAACAATAGCTCCGAGATCTTATGATAAATCTATGAGATCTTACCTCACACCATTAACACAATCCGAATGTGTTTTGAACTTGAAGGTAGGCTCACAAATACCCGACTTGCGAGAGACTTCATCCAAATTCCATATTCGAACGACTCCATCTGTTCCACCTGGGAAAAATACCATATTAAGTCGGTAGGTAGCATAGGTTGGTATGCTCATGTAGCATCGTCACGAATCTTATCAGCTTATAGGGAACACTAATGAGCAAAATTTCTTATTTTTCTTCATTGCTTAAGCCATTTCCTTGGGAAATGGGTCCGTTATGAAGGAGCAAAAATTGAATCCTTTTCATGGATGCTACATAGCTAATTATATGGATGCTACACACTTGATTACATGGAAGCTGTTGTTGCTCAATGAGTGGTATGGATACAACACTCATACAAGAGAGTAGTCCTGGTTATGAATAAATTTTCATGATACTCAATTTACCCTAAGGTATTTACAACTTGAAATTCAGGAAAAAAAAACCCTCAGAATTCAAGCACCCACCAGAGAGGAGGTGATTTCCATCGTTGCTCACACTTATCCGTATCCTCTGATTGGTGTCCATGACTCTTGGCAGTATATGAAGTACTTCACCAGGGTTTCTCAAGTCCCAACAAAGAATTTCAGGATCCATGCGGCTACCGGAAAACAGTTTGGTACCATCAGTAGAGTGTGTTAAGGTCGTCAGGCCATTCCGCTGGCCTTTCAATAAACAAACTGCGTCACCCTCCTCAGTATATAACCCTGAGCAAAAAAACACACAACTATTTGAGAGAAATTGAGCGCTTTAATAAGTCATTGAACACCAAGGAAAGCAGCTCACTGATTGTAAAGAAAGTAAATAAGACCTCGTTCAATATACACTAGTTATGTAAGAAAAATGAACTTACCAATAGTCCTAGAAAAGGAACCAGCAGCAAAGAGAGAATTCATGGACGGATTTTGAGAAATGCACGATATGTAACCTGTCTGTTCGTTCAATCCTGAAAAATGCACAGGAGGAATTTTCGATGTGAAATTGATCCACCCTACATAACAATACATACTTCTTCCTATTATGGAAGAGTATTAGATTGAAAGAAATTCTTAAAGAGAACACAACGTTAACTAAACGAACTTTTTGTGTTGAACGTTTGACACGTTGTACCAGGCACAGAAATATCGAAGATTTTTATCATGTTTCTGTAACCGCAGTATATTTTACCACCATCCCGGGTGAATGTGAGTCCAAAACAGCTGGCGACTTCGAACACACTGAAACGTTAGGTAAATTATTATTAATGTCTAACCATCACTGTATATAAACATATTGTTTAGTAATGCATGCATTCCAGGGGACGTCCCATTAGATAAGCATTAGGTCAATTAATACCAGTTGGTAAGCGAAAAAACTGTTCACTCGATGTAATTTATTAAGCATGTTAGGCAAGAAATAGTGACCCCCCCTTCACCATTATCCACCATAACATTTCTAGCGGCGTGGGAGCCTCGAATTTGAAGAGCATTTTAAAAACCATGATATACGACACCCAACATGCGAATTCGAGTTCACCCCCCCCCCCCCCCCCAATGGTGCCAGTCTGGCACCAAAGTGGCAATACTTCGTAACGTTGAACCTCCATAGATGGAGGTTCGACAAATAGATCTATTTGTTTTGGTAGGCAGTCGAAGTTCATTTCTTTATTCAAGGTAAAACACACACAAAAAAATTGTAAAAACCATGAAATATGCGAGTTATGGTGTTCAGGCACCATGGTGGCACCACTATTAGTTCCATGTTGAGACAGAGAATAATTCATGAAAATCCGGAGGTACAATGTATAATGAGGATTTTTCCTCAATTTCAGAACTTGGATACAATTAGTAAGCAGTAAAGGAACCGAAATATAAAAAAATCGGATATTTAGTGAATATTATCCCCCACTCACCCCCTCCTCTTGCGAATTTTGATACTCTGATGTAATAGTGTGCAATTTGGAAGATTTATGAGTCGAACAAAAAAAAAGAAACACTCAAAACGGTTGGAAATTGAGGCCTGGGCAGAGTTTACAAGATTATGCCCGCAAACGCACGTTTTTTGAGCATTAAACCCCCCATTTCCCCCCTTAAAAATCAAAATTCGAAATTCTGGCGACGTAGTGCACAACTAGATAGTTATCCGCGTCGAACAAAAAAAGAACCACGAAAATCGGTTGAGAACTAAGGCCTGGGCAGAGTACACAAGATTTTGTCACACACACACACACATACACCTATGGTTTTTTTCGCGGATTTGGATTCAGAATGGTCTAAAACGGATTACTGAATGGTTATTTTTTTTCTGTTGAGTATTGTCCTCCTTCACCCCAGATCGATCGCATAAGGACGCCCAAGTCTTACTGTGGGACGTCCTAAAAAGGCACTGAGAAGACATGAAAAGTGTGTATAAAGAAACTGAAAGTATTGGGAAGGGAGAGACATAGTTAACCCCAATCCCGGCCGAAGCGCTAGTGCATCAACCTGTACAGTTTTCATGTTACTTGTTAGAGTTACTCAACGTAACACTAATGTCACCTTAGTGCATTTTTTCGACAATACTGGGAGCTTCTGGTAGACGATTAACACGAAGATTTGTTGAAAATAATTTTGATTTGAACACGTTTTTAGGAAGTCGTGACATGACCAAATACATGCTTTTACATGTTTATGAACTACCAAGCCTATATCTCAATACTTATGTACCTACTGAATACATCAAACTACTTACTTATTGTAACCGATATAAGATGCTCTAACAGCTCCCGTGAAGGCATCAATTAGATGAACTGGAGCGCACGAACTGGCGCTTATGAAACTGGAAGAAAAGTATTATTCATAGAATCTTTTGTCGTTATTAAGAAACAATGATACATTTTATAACAAATTTAATTTGGATTAAGGAACGTGGAGGGAAGTGCAGATATTGGGATTTGGAGTCAGCTTCTCAAAATCAAACTTTCCACTTTGGGTAGTTTTGCAAACAATTGAATCTGAAGCGTGGTGTGCGCATGCGCGTAATGTCCTCTAAATATATGACGGCGGATAAGGTTGATTGTCCTGAATTTCCTCTTCTTCAGGACCCGAATAATCACCCATGATGAGGAAGTCTCAGAATAATCGGAATTCTTTAATCAAACTATGGGCTATATTTTTAAACTGTTGTCAAAAATGAATTATTAAGAGGATTTGTAATTGAATATTAGTATTGATTAGATAAATTCAGCTCATCAGACCCGGAACATTCCCCCTCGATAAACATAGTACGAATGCAGTAGGTATACGACCAACGAAATAGCTAGTACCTTCTCAAGGCAGAACTCTCATAAAACTGTGCCACCAAGGGCCTCGACGAAGGGTTTAGGGGCTGCACCCCCAACCCGTGAATCCAAAATAATACTACCAGAGAGGTATTCTCTGAGGGGTTTTCTCGAGCGTCCATAGACGACACCTAATGTGTTTGCCTTCAGAGCTGAACTTAATCAAATCTCACAAATCAGTAATTAAATTATAAATCATATTGATATCATATTTGATGAAATATAACGAATGAAGCAACGTAGGAATTGATATTGAATGTTGTAGGAATTCTCCGCCGACATATAATAGTCTAAAGTCTAGCTGTAAAAATGAATTGTTCCGAGTCTACCAAAGTTGAACTATGCAAATTATACTCTGCATTTCCCCAACGTACCTAAGGTCCTTGTTCATCGTGAAAATAAGGAAGAATTTAATTTTTATCACTCATCTCAGTGTATTGATAAGGTAAAACGTAACTATAGAACAAGATACTAAAAATGTGTGTAACTATATTTCGACACCATAATGCACAAAAGCGCTATGTCCATCTATCTTCTTTCTTTTTGACGTGATAACGTCTTATAAATTGGTTTACCGGGAGACACTTCAAGAAACTGCGTTACGCTCCGCTCACGGAGGGGGTGCAGCTCGGCGCTCCCTAAAGGCGGGCGGCCCCTCCCCTTCCCCTGCGCTCACAAAAGCGGGAGCGCCCCGCCCCCCTTCCCTGGCACTCACTCCCCCCCCCCACCCATGGGAAATACCTACTACCTATGGGAAATACCTACTCTGTGCAACTTGACAAAGAATTTTATTTTATCCTTCTTCCTACTATACGAATGAATATTAACATTAAAATTATTTTACCACTCAAAGTCGTTGTCACGTAAAACTTTCGCCCGTATACCGACTTTACAGGCAACAACACAGGGTTTTTAATTTCAGAAAAGAATCAAATTTAACAAAACTATTATTGACCTTTTTGACGATTATAGCTTGAAATTTTTTTTAATTTTTTTATTTCCATCCAAAATCACAGAAAAAGATACAAATGAATAACATAATGTATAAATCTTCTAATACATAATAATACACCTTATAATGATATATAGGTATATAATATAATTACTAAACATAAAATAACATTTGGCTTCTGAGTGTACATATTCCATCACCTAAAATTATGGAAATTAATTCTCCATATGGGCACCAGCCTGTGGCGGAGAATGAGTATAGGTTCTTACTTTATTTATTTACTTTTCTTTAAGTAAACTTTATTTGTTATGTTTCTTTATTTTGGCTTACTGTCTGCATGCCCACTGGTCAAAAAATATTTATAAAATATTTTTTAAGTTCAACTTTTATTCTATTTGGTGATTTTTTCAAAATTTGTAGAACGCTTATCCTCGTTTCTTTCGGCAAGTTATTAAAAAATGAAATGCTCCGATACGTGAAAAATTTTTGTGCAGCAGTCGTCTTTACTCTCGGGGTCTCCATGAAGTACCCCTGTGAAAAGCGTGAACGCTAAGCCAGCCCGTGGAAAAGAATAAAGTTTTGTTTTAAACAGTTGCTGAACAGCACTCCTATTGTAGAGATCACCGATCTTTAGCAGTTTTAACTTTTGGAAGAGTGGTGCAGTGTGTTCCCTCCATTCTACTTTGGCTATGGCGCGAATAAACATTTTTTGTGTTATTTCTACTCATTGCATGATTGTTGCATACGCACCACCCCATATTAGCAGACCATACAGCAGTATCGACTGAACCTAAGCACAGTAGACTTGTCTCATAATGGTAGATGACACTATTCTTCTCAATGAAGAGAACACGTACATACATTTTCTCAATTTTACAATAAGTGATCTGATAAGTGATATCATCTGAGGGTAAACTAGTTTTTGACCAGGCAAAAGGTACGTATGTAGTTTTACCAACATTCAATGTGAGCTTATTCTCAACCAACCAGCTATTTACTTTTTTCAAACCTCTCTCTGCTTTTTCGAATGTATCCTGCCATGTGTCCCCACTAAAAATCAGAGCAGTGTCATCAGCAAACATCACGGCTTCCCCCAATTCAAAAACTTTACTGTCAAATATGTGGTTTGAATTTCTTGAAGAAATTAAAGAATGTAATGTGTAATAAGCCATTATTTGAGGAATTGTGCACTAGTGATAACTTCTTTTGGGTTTTTCTCAAAACTCCATTTTTGGACAAAGCGCCTTTTTGCTTTAAGGAATCGATATGTGTAGTTCATACATTGCCTAACCATAATATCAAATTGAAAGTATGATAAATTAACAAACCAAGCTGTCTCTGGCGCCCACGATGACATGAAAGGGAACCACTCGTAATCGTAAACTGCCCCGTTTTCCGAAACTGTGAGACTGGGTTTGAAAGGACCGTTCAACTTATCGAGGGGACCCATTTCTTTTTTTGAATACGCTTCAGCAGGGAGATCGAACAGCCTTAGCCTCTGATCAGCACAACAAGTCAGCAAACAGGATCCATCTGGAGACCTGACAAATCAATTCATTAGGAGCAGCTAGAATCGTTTACAAACATAGTTGAATAGGTACATGATAAAAAAAGGGATAAAAGTGATATTGAACGCTACCATTTGCATGAGTCGAGGTATTGCTCAGGGGAGAAGAAAGATTCTGTGTTCAATATTTCTTGTATAGACTCGAAATCATAGAGAGGAAATTGTGGTACTGCTTCAGCTGCATTGGTGTCGGTGGTGGTTATATTTATTCCAACAGGATCTGAAGCCATTTCATTGTTATCTGACGTGTTCAAGACTGCTTCATATCCCGTCTCATCTTTAGCAGTAGAGGCTCCCGACTTGTCAACAGTTTTTTCCACTGCGTCAACCTCAGCGACAAGATTTTCCCCGATACCTTCGGAAACGTCCATACATTCTTCTTGGGGACTTACGTTTCCACCGTCAGTTGGACTGGGTACTTTATTTATGTTCGCGCATTCATTGGTTCTGCCTGAATCGACATCGACTATTGAGGAAGCAGGCTCCATTTGTAAATATAGGTACCGATGTACTCAAGGGCAGCGAAGTTCAAACCCCTGACACCCTTGGTTGAAAACTCACTGAAAACCAGATTAAAAATAATTTAGGAGACGGTAAATTCATTCAGTCGACGTGCAAAATGCACGAGACCAAAACTAGAGAAAAAACCACTATCGGTGAGTAGTAGGTATCCACTTGTACACTGTTCAAGTTAAGGTCTAGCCTAACGATTCATGAAATGAATAAAATCTCCGCACCTCTGACACCGGAACTTTTATACCTATCGACATCTCAGAGAGAAGAGAGATCACGAGATGAAGGACTAGACAACAGAGAACACAGAGAGAGTACCGGAGAAACGCGGAAACTCGTGAAACGGTAAGGTAACGCTAAAACTTTGTTTACTGATACACGCTTAAAACATCGTGAAGGTTATATTGTTGAATGGTTTCTTTGTTTTGTCTGACCCAGAAAACTCCGCGCGGCCACTGGTGATGCTGTTGACGTTCCTTCTAAGGGAAAGTTGGACTTCCCCTTGGTTGGCAGCACAGACAGTTTGTAAAAGGGATATTCGTGATGGCACATGATTTCGTAAAGATAAGGGCGCGAGCTCAATTTACTAATCGAAATGTAGTTGCAACTACATAAAGTAGTTGAAAAGGCCAACTATGTACTTGTTTCAATTTCTTTTTGACATTTTCACGTCTTTGCTTTGGCACATAAACTGAAAAATTGTCTAGAAAACTAAGCACGTCTTGCTCACGCGACCAATAAATAAAATAGACCCACTGTGTTGCGTGGAGAACAATCAACTGTTTTCTTATTTTGATGCTTGGGTACATGAACTAACAACCTTACTTCACTACCTTGTTGTGTAGTGGTTGACATGAAAATGTCCCAATGTGTTGCAGACTCGTATGCAAGCATTTGGGAAGATTGGTTTCTTTAACCAAGAAACTGAGCTGAGATAATAGAGGTAAATTTAAATTGGAAATCTCTACGTGATTCAGGGTTTTATATTTAAACTTGTAAAACCCATATTTTGGTATAAATAATAAAATTTTAAAATATTACCTACATAAAAAGTAACAGCTGAAATATTAAAAAAAGTGGAAAAATTAAATAGGCACCTACTTTTGAAGGTAAAATTGAAATTGAAATATAAAATTTTAAAATATAAAATTTTTAAAATGAAAATTCAAACTTTAATATCTGATGAAAGCAATTGCCAGCAGCAGCTCGCGTCAGTTCTAGTACAACACATTTATGAGTTGTTACTTTCTTTCCCATCTATGATTTCTTGAATCGAATACCTCATTAAATAAAGTATATGAAATTGGTTGAAAAAATTATGACTCTCATTGGAAAAAGCTATATACCAGCTTTGTACCTGCAGCAGGTCTAACAAATTTGAGTAATTCAAAATCTAAATTTACTATGGCATTTTGCGTTTCAAAGTTTTCAGAATCCTTCACCATTTCGGTCTGATTAATGTGCAGATTTATCCAACGATGTCTTCTAAGAATTTCATTAACAACACAGAAGTAGTAAATTCCTCACATACGCAAACGTGGTTTTTCTTTAACATCAATTTCTCTGTTTAATTGGTCGATTTCATTCAAAATATTCATCCTTTTCTCTGTAAAGACGTCTTTTTAATCAGTAGTTATGACAAAAGTAATTAGCTAACTACATTGTGTCGTTGCAATTACTCCACTACGAAATCCAAAAATATTAAATGTTGTTCTCCACCGCGTACATAGTTGATTTGAGGATAGGAGTTGGTGGAGATACAAAGTAACGATTTATATTTTCGTGATCAATACATTTTTTAAAAAAGAAAACACTGATTTTTAATTGGAAATAACTTGATTGACCCATAGGGTGAAAGATCACTTGTAAGGTTCGTACCTACTATTCCGAAAAACAAAATCTTTGAGTAGGTAGGTGATTTGACAGTAATTTTGAAAGGTTTCCTGTTGAAAAATGCTGCCTATTTCATGCTCAACTGTGCATTTTAGGGATCTGGGATCAGTTAATTAGTTAAAAAAAAAATCCCCCCCCCCCCCTCATCACAACTGTTGGTGGAAACCATTTCAGCTGTGATGCGGATATGGGAGAAAGATTTGTAATTATTGTGGGGGAAGGGATGCGAGAGAATGTAAGCTACTCAAAAAAGACTATGATTTCAATGCTTTTGCTATAATTTCAGAGAATCAGTTGGTGAAAGTAGTTGCAACTACAAGTAGGTAGTTAAGTCAACTTAGTACTTGCATATGGGTAACGACTAGTCAAGTAGTTACCTACTGGTTTCAACTATTACTTAACTAGTAGTTAACTTCTGCCCACCAGGGTTTCACTTTCTCGACCAATAGGATTCAAGCTCCCTTTCACTTGTGAAAGCTATGCTCTCTGTGATGTACCTTCAGTTATTGTTTGTTACTGATGATGACCTAACTGTCGAAATCGATTTAACTTGTAACTCATTATTTTCGTGGAAATAGACAACGTTCTACTCAACTCCGTTTTTGTTAAAATGGTTTTCCACAATCTCGTTGTAAGTGATTTTATTCGTAGGGTTACTAGGGTCAGTGTTGCCCCTGATGTCACCAACAGCACCACCATTGACTCTCCGCTAAGACGCATGCGCAGAAAGGATGATCCACCACTCCCAAGGCAAAGGACTCCCTTGTTCCATCTCATCGACCTTTGGGTAGGTACCAAAGTAGGTTTTGGTTTATCATTTTCAATAATGAACCTTTGGAATCGACCAAGAAAATTTCTTTTAACACCCCCTCAAAATTAGATAGTTTACGTTTCAAGGTACGTAGAATCCAAAAATCGAATAAAACGCTGCAAATTATTACACAATGGTTTATTATTTTTCTATAGATCACTCGTCTGCAAAGCCACCAATCATCCAACATGAAGAAAAACATCGATCGTATTTCAGTCAGCTAAAATTTGAACGGAGATTAGGCCTCTTTTGCGATTTACACTCGTGTTTCTGATTTATTCTAAGTCCAACCCTTAAATTCTCGTAGGGAGCAATGGTTTGTCCTACAAAGCTCCGCATGGTCTCAAAAAATTCTAAAAATTCTATAGAATCTTAAATGGAAGAAAAAACATTAGGTACCTTTATATCGAAATTGTTTGAGTTAGGGCGTTTTCAAAATTTATTTTTTAACCTTTAGAAGTGACCTGAATCAACCAAAATCTTCGGGGCACAAATAGACCCCAAATGGAGCCTACATACCAAATTTCATCAAAATGGGTCAATGCTCAGTTTCAATAAAAATTGGTCAATTATTTTCAATAATGAACCTTTGGAATCGACCAAGAAAATTTTTTTTTAACACCCCCTCAAAATTTGATGGTTTACGTTTCAAGGTAGAATTAAAACGTGGAATCCAAAAATCGAATAAAAATTTGGCCGTCCGTCCGCCGTACGCGGCACTTTTGCCACTTAGCATTGACAGATTTTGATGAAATTTGGTATGTAGACTCCATTTGGGGTCTAGTTGAGCCCCGAAGATTTTGGTTGATGTAGGTCACTTCTAAGGGTTCCAAAATGAATTTTGAAATGTTGAAAACGCCCTAACTCAAACATTTTGATATAAAGGTATTGTTTTTCCTTCAATTTAAGATTCTATAGAATTTTTAGAGACCACGCGGAGCTCTGTAGGACAAATCGTTAGCTCCCTACGAGAATTTAAGGGTTGGACGTAGGATAAATCAGAAACACGAGTGTAAATCGCAAAAGAGGCCTAAACTCCGTTCAAATTTTAGCTGACCGAAATGCGATCGATGTTTTTCTTCATGTTGGATGGTTGGTGGCTTTGCAGACGAGTGATCTATAGAAAAATAATAAACCATTGTGTAATAATTTGCAGCGTTTTTTTTAAAAGAGTATTTCCTTTTCTCTCCCAACTTCCCCATTCATTTTACTCGTGCCAGCATCTGAAAATTGATGGGTTGAGATAAGGAAGGAATGCAAGGAGCATGGATTGAGGAGAGGCAGACAATTTTTTGAATGAGGAAGAAATATGCATGAATATTCTGCTGAAGGTACCTACGCAGCTAAGAATTACCAGTGAGGCATTATGGTGACCTGTCGAAAATATTTCGAGTGAAATACATTTAATTCGACGTGTTTCATTGAAATTAAATTTGAACAGAGAAATCTTGAATGTTTCAGTGCCGAGAAACGTCGTTCTAACTTTGCACCGGTTCAAAGTAACCCGAATCCAACCACGTCTGGGAGGTGCTCACATTTTTCGCTCTACCGAAAATAATAACCGAGAAAACTTCCAACTCGTGATTATATTCCTGATTATGTTAATGCAGTTATGGAATCAAAACAATAGTACTTACCGCAAAACTCCTAGTTTCCTGAGGGATCAAAATTCGCTCATAAAAATGAACGTTGTTTCGGATGAGGTTCAGAATGGGGGTCTTTCAGTTGGTTTAGTAGTTTTTCTTCATGTTAGAATATGGTTTAATGAATATGAATATGGTTTAACCAACTGAAGTTGTCACTTGATAGTACGGTCGTTTAATTTACCTACATTGGAAATTCGAATTTTGGTGGGAATTCGAATTTTTTTAAAACGCGATGTGGTGCTAAGTTACTCCTGGATCAAATTTATCTGGACTGTGCACCATAAATAAAATATGATACTTTTAAGTTTTCCCTGTGTTGATGAACAAGTAGGTACCTACCTGCGTAAAATTGAAAATTCAATGACAATCATATTTTTAATGGATAAAATGTATCTAGTAATTGTCATTAGTTATTGAAAGGATAATTCAATTAAATCTAGGTACTTTCTCAGCTTCCTGAATACCTATTTGTAGGAAAAAATAGTTAATAAAAGACAAATATAATTTTTTAGTATTTTATTTACAATTAATGTACTATATTTAAAACCTTGAATCCAGCTCATAGCAGAGTTCATCACAGTAAAATGAACCTACCAATCGTAAAAAAGTTCCAATAAGACAGCGCACAATATGGAATTGCCGGTGGTTCTAATACGGAACTGCTTCGATATTGTACATATAAAATCGTTAGTAAAATTAACAATCACAAGATCCTTAAATGTAAAAAGAGTTGACTTAGATATAAACCTGTCTTCTAGTCACTAAACTATAAAAATTAAAAAGTTCTTCACTGATGAATTTTTCGGAACGAAAGATGTCAAGGTCAACAAATTAATAACAACCATACGGTCGGATTTTTCAAAGGAAAATACAATTTGGATGGTAATATAAATACCTTATTTTATAGCTAAGTTTTTGGCTTAAGTTTTATAAACTCGTAGAATTGGTAATTCTCCAAATAATCAGGAAGAGCTACAGAATTTTTTGAGTACCTACCTACTTACCAGAATGTCCAGTAGACCCTAGTAAAATCAGCTGACTGCGAGTCTGAAATGGTAGGCAGGTTCCTTTAGCCTGTTTGTGGTGATTCGAGACGAAAATTAAATCATCTATTCAAATAACTTAGAGGTAGTTACCTGCGCACAATAAGGCCAATTGAGGTTCCCCAAATCATATCAATGTTACCATCATTCCGACTGTACTAAGCTACAGAGAAGCACTATGATAGCCCACATAACCTAGGTTAGAAAAATCTTCTTTGTTTTATACAATGAGATCACGATGTTTCGTCGGAGCTTTTTATCTCCTAGAGGTGAAGTGGGCTGAAACAATGGAAATTACGAAAAATATTAATGTTGTCATTAACTCCTGCTATAATTTTCTTGTTTTTGCGGCATCTAGTATAATTTTAGCTCTGCGGTTCCTTTTGAGTACATGTTTGCAGGTTTGAAACATATTGTTTAGTAATGCATGCATTCCAGGGGACGTCCCATTGGATAAGCATTAGGTCAATCAATACCAGTTGGTAAGCGAAAAAAATGTTCACTCGATGTAATTTATTAAGCATTTTAGGCAAGAAATAGTGATCCCCCCCCCCCTTCTTCGCCATTATCCACCATAACATTTCTAGCGGCATGGGAGCCTCGAATTTGAAGAGCATTTTAAAAACCATGATCTACGACACCCAAAGTGATTTCGAGATCAACCCCCCCCCCCCCCGCCAATGTTGCCAGTCTGGCACCAAAGCGGTAATACTTCGTAACGTTGAACTTCCATCTAGCAGTCCGTCGAAGTTCATTTCCGTATTCAAGGTAAAACACACAAAAAAATTTAAAAACCCATGAAATATGCGATTTATGGATTTCTGGCACCATGGTGGCACCACTATTAGTTCCATAATGAGACAGAGAATAATTCATGAAAATCCGGAGGTATAATGAGAATTTTTCCTGAATTTCAGAACTTGGATACAATTAGTAAGTTATGAAGGAACTGAAATATTGAAAAATCAGATATTTTGTGAATATTATCCCCCACTCACCCCCTCCTCTTGCGAATTTTGATACTCTGGTGAAATAGTAGGCAATTTGGAAGATTCATGAGTAGAACAAAAAAAAAAAAAGAAACACTCAAAACGGTTGGAAATTGAGGCCTGGGCAAATTTTACAGGATTATGCTCGCAAACGCACGTTTTTTGAGCATTAACTCCCCCTTTCCCCCCCTTAAAATTCAAAATTTGAAATTCCGGCGACGTAGTGCTCAACTACATAGTATTCCGCGTCGAACAAAAAAAGAACCACGAAAATCGGTTGAGAACTGAGGCCTGGGCAGAATACACAAGATTTTGTCAGACACACACACACACACAGACACCTATGGTTTTTTTCGCGGATTTGGATTCAGAATGGTCTAAAAAGGATTAAGGTGTGGTTATTTTTTTTTTCTGTTGAGTATTGTCCTGCTTCACCCCAGATCGATCGCAAAAGGACGCAAAAGTATTTTTTGTTAATTAAATGTACAAAAAAGTTAAAAATAAATTACCTCTAATAAGAAATATAACACTTTATAGAGATAACACTTTATCACAGTCCCAATTCTATTAATAAAAGCGTGTCACATTGTGATAGCAAGAGGAAAAAGAAGATGCTAAATATAAAACGCTTTTATTAATAAATTGGGACTGTGATAAAGAGTTATCTCCATAAAGTGTTATATTTCTTATTAGAAGAAGAAGAAGAAGAAGAAAAACGTTTATTAAGTGAAAAAACATAAATTTTGCTACATTAAAATAAATTTAAATAAACATTACGACATGGTATTTTTCTACCGTCTGTCGGAGGTATCGGTTTTAATCAATATGTATTGAAGAATGGGAGCAGAAACACTGTACAATGTGTGTGCAGTGGGGGGAGAGAAAGAGAGTTGCACATAGGTATAAAAAACATAAAATTAAAAATTAAACTCGTTGACCATCATTCTCCTGAAGTTCCAGGCATGTTTGCAAAAGAGCACAATTTGTGGCCACCCATCACCACTGAGAAGCCTGATGGCTTCCTCACGAGACAGTGCTGGAGACTTGAAAGCCAACACTCTGAATTCGGCAAGCACGGGGCAATCGCAGAGAAAGTGGTAGGTATCCTCACGCTCATGCCTGTTACAGAGGGAACACTCCTCGCATCTCTCCGTTGCGTAGGGTTTCCCATTCAGGTGCATCATCTCACCTCGGACCCTGAACAGCCATCTGCGTGTGAAGAGGTCGGTGTTAGATGCATTCACCAAGCTGCATGGCTTTTTGTTGGCATCCAGCTCTCTGTAGAGTGTGAACCTTTCGGAAAACTCCGCCCTTTGCCGAGCCATGTTCAACTTTTCTTCCTTGAACTTTATTTCTATTATATATTATTATATATTCTAACTATTATTTCTTATTAGAGGTAATTTATTTTTAACTTTTTTGTACATTTAATTAACAAAACGCTGCAAATTATTACACAATGGTTTATTATTTTTCTATATAGATCACTCGTCTACAAAATCACCAACCATCCAATATGAAAAAAAATCAAAATCACCAACCATTGATCGCATTTCGGTCAGCTCTAATTTGAACGGAGATTAGGCCTCTTTTGCGATTCACACTCGTGTTTTGATTTATATATATGTATATATATATTTCAATATAAACACTTAAATTTTCGTAGGGAGCGAACGGTTTGTCCTACAGAGCTCCGCGTGGTCTCAAAAAATTCTAAAAATTCTATAGAATCTTAAATTGAAGGAAAAACAATACCTTTATATCAAAATTTTTTGAGTTAGGGCGTTTTCAAAATTTCAAAATTGATTTTGGAACCCTTAGAAGTGACCTACATCAACCAAAAGCTTCGGCGCACAACTAGACCCCAAATGGAGCCTACATACCAAATTTCATCAAAATCGGTCAATGCTAAGTGGCAAAAGTGCCGCGTACGGCGGTCGGACGGCCAAATTTTTATTCGATTTTTGAATTCTACGTACCTTGAAACGTAAACCATGAAATTTTGAGGGGGTGTTAAAATTTTTTTTTCTTGGTCGATTCCAAAGGTTCATTATTGAAAATAATAAACCAAAAATAAAAGCTTGTTTTTAAAAAAGGTTTTTTTTCTTGAATTTTTAATCTACGACTAAGAACAAAAGCTGGGGGGGGGGGATATTACACGGACTCTGACTCTTCCCATCCCCGACTCCTCCCGCCCCCCCGAAACCTCTCGCCTCCGACTCCTCCCGCCCCTTCGAAACCTCTCGCCTCCGACTCGTCCCGCCTCCCGCCCCCTCCCGATCGGCAACGTTCACGTACGGTTGGGGTGCTTTGTATTAGACGGAGGATGGTCCCCTATGAATTGGAAATTGGTCTCAGAAAGTTAATAATATTGCATTGTCACGTGATTTACTCATGCAGGCAAAATTCCAGCTCAATCGGATACAGGGAAGTGGATCAAATTCAACTTGCAAGATTTGATTAGTGACAGAATGACAGACCGACAGACAATGGGACAGGTGAAACTAAATAAAAGCTTTTAATAAAAAAGATGTTAAAACAAAATTGCTGAGACACATTTTCTGTAGGAAATACCTTATATCGAACACTGAGGACCAAGACAAGTGTAGAATCTACATCTGATTTACCAATAATTTCAACATTCTCACCTTTGTCATGACAGATGACTTGGCGATCGAAGCAAAGGTGTGCGTTCCTGAGAATACAGCGAACCTCCAGGTGGCCTCAGAGACCCTCCAGGGCCCAAGCTGGTGACTCCTCGTCTTTGAAGCGTTCTGGAATCAATTGAAGAACTCGACTGTAGATTACAATGCCGAAAAAAACTTCCAGGAACAAAGAACGCTAAAATGATGTTTCAAGTCTAAAATGCATTTACAATGAACGTAGAAAAGGTTATTAGCGAATTTTCTAAGAAAAGACTGTACCGTAATGTTCTTCACATTTTCTAATTTTGAATTACGAACGATTTTGACATTTTATGCTTTTCCATCGAAAACATAATGGAAAATTTTACACCTTCTAAAGTAAAAAAGTCCATTCATGCAACATGAGCTAATGAGCGAATTTTCGAAAAAATCTTCAAAGATATGGAGAGAAAAAATTTAATATTAGTGGCGTGACAAATTAGTCAGCCTAGTAGGTCTTTTCTAAATTTTTGAATCTTCCAAACCAGATTTCAGGGAAAATTTTTTTCGAAAGTCTATTCTAAATTTTTTGAGGTCATTGCAATAACTTAATTGTCCTTGAATTTTTTTCGCATATTGAATGAAATATATCGATATTCTGATCAAATGATATATCGATACCTACGATATATCGGATAAAATATATCGATATTTCGATATATCGGAAGATCTAACTTGGAAAATCTTGTTGATGTAAATACGTGAGTTAAAACATGTTAAGCTATACAAACATCATTTTGGAAGAAATTTATCGATATACTCGACATATCGGAAGATTTACATGGAAAAACTCTTTGAAGTTAGTATTTAACCCTCTCAAAAGTTTCATGGTTTACGTTACAACGTTTATAGGGATGACAAATCGAGTGAGATATATCGGAAGATCTTCTTGGAAAATCTTATTGAAGTAAGTAGGTGAATTGAAACGTTACTAATATCATTTTGGAAGAAATACATCGATATACGCGACATATCGGAAGATATACTTGGAAAAACGGCTGAAGTAAGTAGGTACTTAACCTGGTTTAAAAAGTTACTAGCATGAGTTATCGAAATTATCATACGTAGTTGTAAAAGTGCAAAAATGTCATGGTTGTCAGAGCACTAGGTCAGTAGCACAGGGCTTTTGGGGTTGCGAATTTGGGGATAAACTCAGGGGTCCTAAAACATAATATAAAAAATCATAGAATCTATGATTTTTTATATTATGTTCTGGTATCTGATACCCTCGCCATAGCAATGTTTCATTAATTTATAAATTGCTCCAACTCGTATAAGTATAGGTAGGTTGTTTTAATCTGGACGCGCCTCCATTACTTTTGGCTCAAGTCAAATAATTGAGACATGAGCGCCACTGTAGTGTAAACCATCATGTTTGAGCTGAAGTCAGTAGTCTGAAATCAACTCGTCACGTAAGTAACTACAAGATTTGGAATGAAATTACTTAATGTTTTTACAAATACTGGCGTCCCTTCTCATCTATTCATTTTAATATTTAATTTTTACTTGTTGAAAACAAGTCGCGATATATTGGTAAATATATCGATATCTCAAACGTAATATATCGATATATTGTTGTCATCCCTACACATTTATTTGCTTCTAAATCTACCAGCTTAGCGGAAGCATTGTATTCACTTTTCAAGGCTGAAAAAAAAATGTTTCTCCAAAATCAAAATTTCCCCTTGCGTTTAACGTTTTAAGCCTTCCTGAACAATTTTCGTTCCGCGTCTGTCTGTCATGAAGTCCTATATTATAATATAGTATAGATGAAATTTTCGAACGATTTCGATGAAATTTTCAGGAATGGGGAATTTGCCTCAATTTTAGATTCTGGAATTTCAAGTCAAATCCTATAATAGGGCCCTAGAATAACGTTTAACACTAGGAATAACCAAGGGGAAACAATTACCGTAGGAGAAAATGCGTAAACAAGTGAAGCCTCTGTTACAAAACACCGCAAAAATCGAGGAATATTGTTGACGTCATACGAAAAAAAAAAAAAATGACGCGAAAACAACTCCGACAACAGACAGAGTTCTAGCACCGCCACACAAAACGATCCAGTGAAATGGCTACTCGAATAATGTGATTCAAATCTTGAAACTAAATAAGAGAAGATGAAGACTAATAATGCTTGATAAACTAGTAGGTAGAATCGTATTGTAAAAAAGTGAGTAATATTGTTTCTTTTGGTCACTTTTGTGTCTTGAGTTCTGCGTTCTGCCCTCCTTCCTAGTTCACACACTCTTGTGCGCACTACTCGGAAGGTAAAAGTTCGTGTATGTTCCACTTCTGTTGTAAGCGCCACAGAACCTCCTTTGAAGTCAGATTGGTAGAATATCCGTTAGGTACGTTTCAAACATGGCTGCCTCTTACACATTGCCACCACATTTAAAATTTCCATCTTCCTTAAATTCTCTAAATTTTTTGGATGCGTTTTCGAGCAGCTCACTATGGTTTCATTCCATAAAAATAAACCCTCATTCGAAAAGGAAAAAAAAATGTGAGGCAAATTCCCCATTATGTGGATTGGCGTGTAGATGGTTCCCTATGAAAACCATCACCCTTGGACTGATAGTAACATTGCGCATGCTTCTTCTTCTTCTTCTTCTTCTTCTTTCTGACACTACAGCCCATTGAGAGCCTTGGCCTGTTCACAAATCCCCCTCCAGACTGATCTTTCTGATGTTTTCCTCCGCCATAGCCTAACATTCAACTCGTTCAGGTCATCCTCCACGTCCTGCATCCACGTCTTTCTCGGCCTTCCACGCAATCGGCGTCCTCCAGGATTACCCTCCAGTACTTTTTGTAACGGGTCATTGGGATCGCTTCGGAAAACATGCCCGACCCAACGCAGCCTTCCACTTTTTATGACCCCTACTATACCAGGTTTCCTGTAAAGGGCATGCAGCTCTTCATTATGTCTTATCCGCCACACTCCATTATCGCACACGGGACCATAGATCCTTCTCAATATTTTTCTCTCCCATGCCTGTAGTAACTTTATATCCCGATTTGTGAGCACCCAGCATTCAGCTCCGTACGTCACGATGGGTCGCATGATAGTTTCATATATTTGAATTTTAAGATCACGGGATAGCATTCTGGATTTAAGGAGGTCTTGAAGGGCAAAATATGTACGATTTCCAGTGACAAGCCTTGCACGTATTTCTTTTCCAGAGTTGTTTTCACTTGTCAGGATCGTCCCAAGGTACTTGAATTCTCTGGTGGTTGCGAATTCACAACCATCCAGCTTAACAGAGGTGGGGTAGTTGGCATCATCCCGTGAAGTTTTCATGTAAAGGGTTTTATCTCTGTTCACTTGCAGGCCAACTTCTTCTGCTGCTGAACGTAATTGCGAGAAAGCTTCCTCCAGTGTTTGGAGTGAACGAGCAGTCAACACAATATCGTCTGCAAATGCCAATAACTGGTTAGACCGGTGGTATATATTTCCCGATATGTTTACCTCAAGCTTTCGGACTATGTATTCTAAGGTTAAGTTGAAAATGCGCAAACGTAAAATCCTTGTTACAGCCATAACTTCAATATTTTCCATTTGATTTTGATGAAGTTCTCAGCGATTATGCGGATTGAGATTTAGATGGACCCCTATGAAAAACGTCGGACTGATAATAGCCAGTGCGCATGCGCAAATGTGAATCCCTTGTCACAGCCATAACTTCCACATTTTCTACCCGAATTCGATGACATTTTCAGATATTGTGCGTGTTGATGAGTGGATGGTCCCCTATGAGGGTAGTGCATGCTACTTGGAGATCAATATTTTCAGATTAGCTTTTATGCGTCGGCTTATCTATACAATCAAGTTATGGACAGTAGGAAGCTAAGTGCCACATCCACGTTTTTAAATTGTCGTTACTGTAAGGTTAATGCATAAATATGGGTGTCTACACTCAAGTTAGAGAAAATTACTAGGTACCTCAAAAAGTGCATTACTTTCATGGAATATCTAAGCTAATCAAAAGTAAGAAGTTGTAAATCAAAATCAGCTAATAATTAGTCAATGAATATAATTCGATGCAAATTCGCTCATTCACTTCAAGCTGCTAAGGAACTGGTTTAAGGCTATTGACTGACAGAAATACAAGGTTATTCTGAGGCTTTACCTATGACACAGGCCATCATGGTCCAGGATTGAAAAGAAAGGATCAAACCTACCCTTCATCTACGAGTAACTCCTTAAAAATCATTGATAAAGCAAGTATTTCAGAACTAAAATGCACCGGAAAATATTCGCATTTAATAAAAATTATTACTCAGACGGTTACGGACTCCTAGGTAAGTAATTTGGTATTTCTTCACTTACCTGTGATGCATTTGATGAAGGTATAGAGCATTTATACTCATATCCATGGCATTGGACTCCAATAAATCGATTGGAGGAGGAAACCCATTTCTATCATTTAACGTGAAAACTGATGCACCAATGGACGGGGCTGGGGGCAGTCCTCTGAAAACATTGAAAATAAATTATGACAACAGTTTAAAAAAAAATCAGAATACAAGTAAAATAAACATACAAATCGCGGAAGAGGGCGTCGAGGGGTTGCGACGAAGCCTTCCTCGCAGTAAGAATGGGGAGGGTAATGTTTTTTAGGTGTAAGGCATTCAGGGGCGTCAGGTGATAATATTCGTCAGGCAAACAGCTTGGCCAGTTATAGAGGAGTGAACAATAATGAAAAACGCTGCAAATTATTACACAAAGGTTCATTTTTTTTCTGTATTGATCATGCGCCAGCAGAGAACTCAGCTTTGCCATTGTCACCACCTACCAACCATGTTTTCGCTTAATAATTGAGTTTATTTAGATGAAATAAACACTTCACACTCCCTTCGAAGAAATAAAGAATTCATTTTCATTCCTAATTCCTTTTAATCAAAATCGGTCCATGATAATTAACTAAAGTTCCGCGGACGGACGAATTTTTTTATATTCGATTTTCAAAATCTACACGTACCTACCTCAAACGTAAACCATCGAATTTTGAGGGTGGTCAAACTTTTTTTCTTGAAAATAATAAACCAAAAAGGGAGTATCTGAATTTCGACCTAATAAGATGTGAAACCTTCGTTCTACAATGTTATGCAATTACTTCCAAGTGTCTATCAACTAGAAAAACGATTAGGTACAGTGAAATACAATAAAATCGGGAACGAGACACCAGTCAAAGTCAAACAGCTGCTATTTGCGGCGGCGAAAAAAACTGCTTTCCTTCCTTGAGATAGTGTGGGTGGATGGATATGTTATGTATTGCCATGCGTGGGCTAATTAGTATCCAAGGCTCATCTTCCGAGTTTCTCTGCTTTCAAGGTCACGAAACAGTTGCTTGACTGTTTGCCATGGCTGAGGGAGTGGTAGTGGGGGTATGGTAATACTTGACACTGCGATGACCCCCCGCCACCCTGCCGATCGTCGCCTCTCACTCTAAACAGTCCCGAAAAATTCATTTTTTTTGTTTGCGTATCATCCGCAATCTGTCGTAGTTACCGACCTTTCCAACTCTCTGGTGTGTTGCGGGCTAGTAACCAAGACAAAATACGTACTTATTCCATTCTCCTTTTTAATCTAACTTCCTTGATAATAATGAAATAGTAACTAGGTAAAAATTATAAAAGTTTTCCAAAATCGGCTAAATATTACTTGCAAAAGAAGAAGAATAGAATAATCTCAACAAAAATTTTTCATTTATTTTGCATATTTGTAGTAAGGCAAACAGTGTTTGCTATGTTTGCCTATAGGAGTCGCCACTGAAGGCATTGGCGGTAGTTCGGTTGAGACTGATTTTCCCTTAGTTGGTAACCAGCCAATCACATTCTCAAGGTATTTTGACGTTGCATTTGGCCGGATTGGTAAACTGATAATTTTCCTTATCACCTGTAATTTTGAGTGGGAGCAAACTTTTGTTAGTTTTCAAAGCATTTTCTTTGTTAAAAAATTACGTACGCACACCTTATTGACGATTATCTAAAGAACTCGCCATTTTATATCGACTTCGCGACGCTAAATAAAGTAAAGTTAAGTAAAGTAAGCAACAATTTCAGGTTGAATTTTCGTCCGACTGCCATTCTTGGCGTCGCGGACGTCATCAGCTGTCTCCCTAAGGGGAGATCAGAATTTGTTCTGATGATTTCGCTCATGGCTTCCCAAACATCACCGCCCTGGGTTGGAACGAGAGATTGCCGATCGTCTAATACACAGAAAACTTTCTGCTGGCGACCAGACTCGAACGCGCGTCCCCGCAAGACGGTTCTTATCCTATCACCGCAGTCGGGTACACTGTCCACCAGACCACCGACGCCCTCCGCTAAATAACGGTAGGAACCCAAAAATTGAAATACTTATGTTTTGTTTTACTACTCGCAATAATCAACCTTTGGAATCGAGTGAGAAATTTTTTTAACTCCCCTCGAAATTTGATGGTTTACGTTTTAAGATAAGTATGTGGAATCCGAAATTCGAATTAAAACAAAAATAATTCCTTCTGTGGGACTTTCCTTAGTTACCACGGACCAATTTTCATGAAATTTGTTATATATTATGGTCTCTATTTGAGGTCTAGTTGTGCCCCAAAGCTTTTTGTTAGTGTCAATCACTCCTAAGGGCTGAAAAGTGGCTTGGCTCCCGTACAAACGCTCAAACTTCACTCAAGCCAGGCTCCGACCTCAAGCCAATTTTCAGTCCTCGACAGAAGTTGCACGACCCAAATTGCGTCTACACACGACATAATTGCGCAAATTGCTAGAGCGTGTAGACCCACCTTTACACAAAGGGTTCCAAAAAATTTTCCGTGCACAATTTACAAAGACAACTGTTCGCAATTCAGTACAAATTTGACATAGAAAACGTAGGTATTTATTTAGATAAGTATCGTACCTTATTACCCTAACAAGAAATTTTGTAAGAAACTCTCACCCTTGTTGATAAAAACGTTCCATGATGGGTCCTTCATTTCTGCTGGCATGCATGACGTGGTTTCCTCCTGCCCCAGTAGGTGCTATTCTACTTTGTTCCATCATATTCATGATTGTGCTCACCTGAAACGAAGTGTACACTTATGGAAACGGGATACAATTAAATCACCTCCTCTCCAAGAAACTCTTTTTGCGAAAAACAAATCTATGTAATCCTCCAACTTGGTAATTCATTCATCTATATCAATTCACATGCGCCTAATTTCAAGCATATTATAGCATTCGCACTTTGAATTAAACCTTTCGCAAATTGAATTAGACTTTTCGCAAAATGAATTAAACTTTCCGCAAATTGAATTAGACTTAGATACCCGAAAAGTACCTAACCACCACGGTCCCGATTGATAGTCCAAACTCTGCCGACCCAGAGCCTGATACCTTCCTGTTGATTGGTCCACAACCCTTATCGTTGCATGGTTCAGCATTCCTTCTCTATGTTGTTTTCCCCGGACCTAATTGGACCGGTAGGAACGGAGGAAAACGTATTCCTTCTCTCATGCCTAGTTCATTATCTCAGTGCCTCCGTCTCCGTTGTTGGTAATGTGTCCGATTTTTGTTCATTGGTAGAACGTTTTTTTAAAAATTAAATTGAGTGACAATGAGTCAAGTTCTTCGGATTATTTCCGTAACAGAAGAAATAATCGTAGACACGGTAGACGACTTATAAGAGAGTTTTCGCCACGTCTTTTGTGACGACCGTCCGCGTGTAATATCCATGCTACCGTCTGAAAATGGTGACTGCGCATGCGTGACGACTCGGACGGCGAGCTCGGTCGTCTTGGACGCCGGCAAATGCCGGCTTTTGACGGCGTCGAGAACGACGGCTTTCTTGACGACTCTACCCTTGATAACCTCACACTTTTATAACCAATTTCAATTTAGATCGGATGTAGCCGGATTTTGTGTTGTGTTCGACGGTCGACTCCCGTGTTTTGGTTCTCGATTTTAGCTTTTATTTCTCGAACAGTTTTCTTTTTCCCGGGAATTATCAAGTTTTTCATCTCTCGAAACAAACTATTCGTCACCAGAATTCTGTTATCTTCACATCAAGATCAAGTGAATCCAACGTATACTGATGTTGACTCTGTGCGAATTTTACATTGTTTAAATGTCAATGAAATTTCTGAATAAATGCACCCTTGTTTTTCATTTAATGTTTTATATTATTTATTCATCTACCAACATACCTAACTACAGATCTACAATAAACAGGCAACGGGAGTCAGTCCACGTAAGTAGGTAACATTTAAGATTTCAACTGATAGTTCCGTTTGCTGTGATCATCGTACTTGTAAGTTGCATGTCAAATTGGAAAGTTCATTACCTTTCATTCATAAAGTTCATTACCTTTGAAAATATACCTTCTTTTCACACAATAGTAGGTATTTGGTTAATTATGGATGTCTGCATTTAGGTGTTACGTCTATAAGTTCGTACGTCTATCCTAGTATGATAGATCTGTACTTCCGTTTTTGTAATAGTCTGCACTTCCTGGTAGGTAGAAACGAAGTACCTACCTACTCTAAATTATCTATAGATATGTTACGGACGTGTTGTAAGACAAACAAGGGACCAGTAGAAAGGTAGCTACTGCAAAATCGGTAGTTAGTAGGTATTATAGACCCAAAAAATGCAGTAAGAGCTCTGGAAAAGCTAGTGTAGTTAACTACTTTCTAAAGGTGAAAAGGATCAAAATCATCAGTAGGTAGGTTTTTATATCGCAATGTAGGGTCAGAAAGGGATGTAAATAGGTATCCAAGTAGTAAAAAATTTATTGCCTTTTCAATACGGCAAACATTTTTATTTTCGATCTGAAAAAGTCATTTCGAGACCCCCCGGAGTCTGAATCAGCTGTTCGCTATCGGCCATTTTCAAGTGACTTCACAGGTCGGTAGCTGTTTAGCGTCACTTCCAGAGTCCGCACCTAATTTTGTGACGACTCGAAATCCACCAAAAAAAGTTAGCATCTGCGTCTGCTGGCCCCATCTGTCTCGAGTCATCACGATCTCAAGTCGTCACGTCTGACGTGGCGAAAACTCTCTATAATTAGCGACAGTGATTCAAGTATTACTTCAGGTACTCAGAACAGGGTAAGAAGACGCCGAGGGAAATATGAGTCAATCTCTGTTGAAAAGCGCAAGATTTTCGTAAACCTTTTCGAAGAAGGGTTTTCCTTGAAGGATGCAGCATCAAGAGCTGGTGTGAAATTGAGTACAGGTAAAAGCATTATTGCTAAGTACAAGCGGGATCAGTGTGAAAAAGTTGTTGCCTGATGTGCTACAGAGACTTGAGCACATAGTTGAATCTGACCCAACTATTACTCTCAAGAAAATGAAGGAGAACCTTCAGGAGCATAACATACACCTAAGTAAAACATCTATAAGAACTGCATTACATCATTTGAAAATTACACTTAAAAAAACATCAACGGAACTTGATCGGATGAACTGTGTGTCAACGTTACAACAAAGAAAACGCTATTCTGTAGGCTTCAACCAGTCTATTCCTGAAAACTGGGAAAAACTAATTTTTATAGATGAGTCAGGGTTTAATCTCCATATGAGGCGATCTCAAGCGCGTTCAACAGCTGGAACAAGGGCAGTAGTCACTGTTCCGACGGTAAGAGGACGCAACACTTCCTTAGTTGTTGCCCTGAACAATCTAGGAATCGTTCATTTCAAAATCGTTTCCACGGGGACAACAACTGCAGCTCTGTTTTGTGATTTTTTGAGAGAGCTGAACTCGAAACTTCAAGATTCCGTGCCAGATGCTTTGCAAATCATGGACAACGCACAGATAAACAGATCACTTGCAGTTCGTGAACTCGTTGCCTCTTCAGAAATGAATATAAAATTCTTACCCCCTACTCTCCGATGTTGAACCCCGTGGAAAAAGCTTTTTCCAAAATAAAAAATCACGCAAGAGGTCTTCTAGGCATCCAAAGAGAACACAACTTCCAGACGTAATCACAGAAAGTGTTCAATCCATCACGCCACAAGATTGTGCAAACTACGTGATAGATATGTTTCGACTGCTCCCAAGTGCTGCTCTAGAACGACCTCTCCATTAACTGTTGTCTTTTTGTATTGACTTTGTATTGATTTTTTGTTTGACTTTTGTATTAATTTTCTATTTTCTGTACCGTTTTGTATTTTCTGTACACCATTTGTGCTTACAATTATACATTTTGTTGAAGTTGAATTTTTTTTTTTACTACAGATTTGGCTAAGGTCGAATTCTTTTTGCGGAAAGTTTAATTCATTTTGCGAAAAGTTTAATTCATTTTGCGAAAAGTTTAATTCAATCGTAATCACAGAAAGTGTTCAATCCATCACGCCACAAGATTGTGCAAACTACGTGATAGATATGTTTCGACTGCTCCCAAGTGCTGCTCTAGGACGACCTCTCCATTAACTGTTGTCTTTTTGTATTGACTTTGTATTGATTTTTTGTTTGACCTTTGTATTAATTTTCTATTTTCTGTACACCATTTGTGCTTACAATTATACATTTTGTTGAAGTTGAATTTTTTTTTTACTACAGATTTGGCTAAGGTCGAATTCTTTTTGCGGAAAGTTTAATTCATTTTGCGAAAAGTTTAATTCATTTTGCGAAAAGTTTAATTCATTTTACGAAAAGTTTAATTCATTTTGCGAAAAGTCTAATTCAATTCGAGAAAGGTTTAACTCAAAGTGCGAATGCTATATAACAATAAGAAGAGTGCCAAAGTAAAATTAAGGGAAGACGAAGGTAACAACATTTTATGACTCGTGTACCTATACTGCTCATAGGAACTTACTCCAGGGTGCCCAGGCATTCCAAGGGAGTGATCTTCTGACATGGTGGTGGCGAGGGGATAATCCTGGAACAGTTGTCTTTTGGCTTGCTCCTTGATGCCCGAAACAAAGCCATTACATTCGTCAGGGGGCATCCATTCAGGGTTCGTCAAGGTGAAATGAACAAGAGAGAGCTCTGTCTTGCCTTCTTCAGCCTGCAATCAATTCTCCGATTAATAATTTCCTAGTACGGTGTGAAATTTATTAACGAAAAGAAGGATAGTGGGGCGAAAGTATTCATTGGTAGTGTAAACTTAGTTCACTCGTTCTCACTGGCGGTGTGGAGTTAGGAGGAATATACGGGAAAGGGATGAGATCGAAGGAGTAGCGAGAAGGGAAGTCAATGGGGTATTTCGGTGGGTCGGAAATTCAGGTTTTTGACCTCAAATTTGGATTCAGCACCCTTGAAAACCTGCATACTCCAACTTTTAGCCCAATGGTACTATAACATGTGGTAGAAAAATTAATGAAAGAGATCACACGTTTGAAAAAAAGGCGGGCTGACATAAATGCAAACACACTACACCGCGCGCGTGTGTGAGTAGTATTTTGTAGTATCCAAGAGATTCTCAATTTGGATAGCGTTACTTTATGGTTCAATCGTTAGCATTACCTACATCTGCTGTCTGTGATCGGTTGTTTTCTGTTTGCTTCGTTTGTGGTTTTGACTTATCAAATTTTCAGCTAGTGTATCGCCCACGATTTCTTTTCTATCTTTCGTTTCAAATATGACGGAAAAGAAGAGGAATATCAACGGTCTGGAGCCTCAGTTTGAACCTGCTACCAGTGAGAACATTCCAATCTCTTCTCTGTGCATGGGTACCTTTTTCAAAGACAGTTTTGGCTAGCTACGTCACACCATTCAAATCTTCAACTTTCCTTAGCTTCTCTGATTTTTTAAAAACATTTTCTCGACGAACAGACCCGATTACCGTTATTCCCGAGCCATACTCTTTTGAAAAAAAAAATTAAAGAAAATTGACTGAAATACCCCATTACTGAGTTTTGCACTTTTGAGTTCTGAGATTAGATACTCGTCCAATATAAACCAAGTCGGTGATTTCGAGGAGTTATTACTACCTGTGTGTAATTTTTAAAGACAGGCTGCGTTTCTTTTGCCGGTGCTGAAGCTGGTAAATGATTCCACGAAGGATCGCCATGTTGCCTAACGTCCATTTGAGCGAATGAGCAGACGTCTCCAACTCCAGCAACCTGAAATCAAAAGATTCATTGAGATTTACATCTTTACTATTTTCAACATTCACGAACGGAGTTGAATGAAGTGCTTACCTCTACAGTAAAACTTCGGTAGAAATCGACGAGATCAAGCGCTTTGTGCTTCATGTAGAACAATAATACCAGAGGGGTCGCAATGGGAGATATAAGTTCGATCAATAAATACGTCTGGAGGAAGAAAGCAACATACCAGTATTATTTTCAAGGTGTTGACATTCAAGACGAGAAATTGACAAAAGGCCTACCAGAAATACGACTTATAGTAAATATAATTGAAATATAAATTCGAACGGAGAAACAAATACGAGAATATTTACAATATATTATTATTTATTTTATTTATTATTTTTCTTTCATTTTTTATTTTCTTATTGGAGTATTTAGTTTATTGAATTTTTGAATTACTGTAAAACTTACTGAATAAAGATGAGAAAGAGATAAGATAAGAAAGAGATACCAACAATGAAATATTCTTGTTCTTCCGCCCCTGGGCAGGTTTTAAGGGGGTCTCTGTCGATCGCCGTTTGTTCCTCGTTTCGGGGTTAGTATTTCACAAAATCGAAGGCGCAAAAACTTTGAAATTTCCAAGGATTTTAGAAATTCATTAGTGCAAGGCTCTAGGGAATTGAACAACTGAATTATTGCCTCTGGAATTATCAAAATCGAACAATAATTGCCAGAGAAAAATGGGAAAACCCGTTGATTCAGTTATGTTTTTCCCATAAAATGGAGCTAAACTTGAAATTTTCAAGGATTTTAGAAATTCATTAGTGCATGAACCTTGGGAATTGAAAAACTGAAATATTGCCGCTGGAATCATCAAAATTGAACAATAATTGACAGAGAAATAAGGGAAAAACTTGGGGAAAACAGTTTATTCGGTAGTTTTTCCCATTTCTCTTTGGCGATTATTGTTTGATTTTGATGATTCCGGCGGCAATATTTCGGATTATTCAATTCCCTAGGGCCGTGCACAAATGAATTTCTAAAATCCTTGAAAATTTCATATTTAGATACAACTTTTTTAGATTAGATTTAGATACAAGTTTTTTCGCCTTCATTTTGGGGAAATACTAAGAACGAACGGCGACCGACTGAGACCCCCTTAACAACAGTTTATACAAAGAATACGAGATATTACCATGTAATTTTCCGAAAGATAGGAACGAAAAAAAAAACTCAAGTTCAATACTAACGGCAGTGTATTGGAACAACTGAGTAAATTCAGCTCGTACAGCTTGGGTGTGAGCAAGGCCCCTCCAGCGAGCAGGCAGATAGTGAACGTGGGCCAGAACAGCGTTCATAAGATGCTCAGGCCACCAAATGAGATGTTCGTCTGGTATCAGTACCCTAAACAAATCGGAATAACACATGTGAAAAAAATTAATAGGTACCTATTAGGTAAGTGAGAACCATGAATACAGGGTGACTGTTGATAAGATCTTCGAACACTAGGACAGTGGCGGCTCTGATAGATCATTACAGGGTAGGCGACAAACGTAAGCTTAAAAGGGGGGGGGGGGGTCGGTAGATGGACTCATGGAACAAGAAAGCTACTGAATCTCAGACAACGATGCAATTTCAATGAACTGACAATAATTTCATGAATTTATTGATCACTAATTTATTTATGTTAATCAATGATACATCTGGTGCTCAGCAAGCCCTTTCAATGTATAAAGGGCCAGTAACCAGGACACGCCCCGAGGAGGCGCACCAGATCCGTGTCCCACCCGATCCACCCCAACCACCCATCCATGTGGATCTTACCAAAAGACAGATTAACCATTTTATAGGAAACTGAAGGAAGGTACGTTTGGTCCCGTCAGTAGCTTACTTGTTTGAAATTAGGTGACTTTGGTAAACTAGGTAATTTGCATTATCACAGCATAATTGTTTTTTTCAGACTGTGTTATCAGACCTCCTTCAGTCTATTGACTTCATTATTATACTTCCAATAACTCAACCACTCTTAAATATTCCTCTTAGTAGGGGTTAAATACCTAATGATCCTATAAGATCAGAGATACCATCGTACATACTAGATATGGCATGCATCTGAATTGGGATCTGATCTAGGTAATATTATATATATATGTGGTAGCACCCATCCTACAAGAGAGGCGTTGTCCTACAGGCTTTGTTAGTAGATGAGTCCAATCTTCCAATCTTTAAGATAGGCATACTTCTCTATAACTACTTCATGACTAGAGTTAGAAGATGAGATCAATCTTTCTGCCTTTAAGATAGGCATACTTCTCTATAACTACTTCATGACTAGAGTTTGAAGATGAGATCTATCTTTCTGTCTTTAAGATTAGCATAATTCTCTATAACTACTTCATGAAGAGCCCCATTCGCTTTTAAATCCATCAATAATCTCTTTTCTATGGAAAACGTCGCCAATGCACTAAGTCTTTCTTGGCCCATCGTATTTCTCAAATACGTTTTTACCCGTTTCAAGCATGAGAAGCTTCGCTCTGCGGACGACGAGGAAGATGGTATTGTTAAAATCAATGAAAAGAATTTGTGACCCTCGCTAAGTACGCCTTGTAAATCCTTTTCAACCAGATATTTCAGAATATTTTGTGGGGACAGTTTGTTCATGTCTTTATCGTGATAGATGAATGATAACTCATTTTTCAATTTAGTTAGATCTAAGAATAAAGAAGGATAGGCAGTGCTAAGTGCTTTCAATGCGTCAGAAGGGAAGTTATCACAGTATTTTGAAAAAGAGGAAGTATCTGCCAATTCAAAAAACTTCAGCTTATTCATATCACCAAACCTTAAAGATATTTGAGAGGTAATAAAATCAATAATTTCAAAATATAAACGTTTTAAATTAAATTTATGCGATTCTGGATTTGACACTCCTCTTTTGCAAGGAATATCTAAGGTTTGAGATATCAGGTCATAGAATTTTTGAAAATGGTCTTCACTTCTCTTAATTTCAATCAAAATTTTGGTTTCATTAATTTTTCTCAAACAGTACGTGACATCCAGAGATTTTTTCTGAAGCACATCAAAAAGAATATCAGTATGGATGAATATGTCATTGAAAATTTGTGCCATAAATGCAAAATCAAAATCATTAAATTTTCCCAAAAATCCATCTGCTCCAAGAGTGGTTTCATTCGTGGAGGACGGATCTTGGATTAATTCCTGAAAAACTAGTATGAAACTTTCCCACTCTGATGTTATCAATGATATGACTCTGGACCTAGAGCACCACCTGGTCGCTCCGACTTGTGGTACTCTCCTGCCAACAATTCTATCAACTACCTGTGTCCTTGTTGACGAACCATGAAAATAAGTGGAAATTCCAGAAAGGGTAGCAAAAAATATACGGCATTCGCGAATTCCTTTACAGCTGTCTTGAAGTACGAGATTAAGTCGATGAGCATAGCAGTGAACAAACAATGCTTGTGGGACAACTTCTTTCACTTTACTCTGCAGACCATTCAGATGACCAGACATCACACTAGCACCGTCGTAACACTGGGCAACAAGCTTATCCTTATAACTGTACTTCGAAAGTTGATTGTTGAGATGTACAAACATACTCTGAGCATCTCGGCCTGTACTAACATCAACGAAGCCCAGAAAATGTTCAACAATTTCACCAATAGGATTAACGAATCTAACAATCATGGTACATTGGCATTTTTGGGTGATATCAGTAGTGTCATCTACTTGAATAGAAAAGAATGGAGCCCCATCAATAGCACATGTTATTGATTCCTGCAAGACTGTGTTTAAAACTTCAATAATTTCATTCTGTATAGTTTTGGAATTTCCAGAAAAAATGGACTTCATAGAATTGTAATGAATTTTCACATCAGCTGAATTGTGATCAATAAGAGTTTGTAATGTCTCAACGTAATTACCTTTGTTCAAAGATGTTGTTGATTCATCATGACCCCTGAAAGGCTGCTCAGTTTTTCCAAGAAGAATAACTGTGTCTATTATATTTGCCATTACCCTACGATTCAGACTAACTTTATCATTAAATGCAGCCTTGCTGATTTTATGATGGACATCAAGCATTTCGGCAACGGTTGAACAGTTATTTTCGAGTCTTTTCAGACAAACTGTGGCACCTAAATGATCTTTCGAGTCATTGTGTTTTTTTATGGCAGTAGATACATTTTTGAGGTCAGAATAGCCACAAGAATTCCACGGACTTTTACAATTATTCAGCAATAAACACGGCCAACAGAATAATGCATTTTTGGAAGAACTTATACAAATCCATTTGTATTTATCGAGCCAGGATCTAGTGAAAGTACGAGTATAGGTTTTACCTTGTTTGTGGTCGTTACTAGATAAATTAACCTGCGGAATTGGCCGTCCATTTCTCACCAAGATTTGCTTATCTTCTTCTTTCCATCGCGAGAATGGCTGATCAAGCAGGGCTAAAATAACATCCATCACGATATCACGATCACAAACGCGAATGCCACCGAGAAAATTAAAACGGAAGGTAAACAGTCGAAGGCAAAGGGCAAAAAGTTCAGACCGAGTTCTGATAAGAAAGGAGGGGAAGGGTAAATACGAAGAAGGCATGAAGTACAGAGTTGCCAACCCTATGGGTAGATTTCTCCATACTCAAGCCTAATTAACCCTTGAAAAATCCGAGATTAAGAGTGAAAATCCTTACGTTTTATAAATACTATACAAAGCTCGAGAGTTCAAAAATGAATCAAGTCAAAAAATCCCTTGATTTTGATGAAAAATCGGTTATTTGGGATGAGAACCAAAAATTCGTAGATATACGGATTTATCAGTAGGGTTGTCAACTCTGGGAGAAGTTAACACTGGGGTGGGGAAAGGAATATGGAAAGGCGAAACTCCCCTCCAAGCTCCCATCGCCTAACTAGTGGGAGGGGATCGTCTATCTTAGCCTATTCTTTATCAATGGATTCTTTTTCTGATGAATGGCATGTCAGGCGAAAACGCGCTTTCGCCTAAGGAGCCTTTGTTCCTCGCTCTTATGGCGGGGGGAAGGGGGGTGTAGTTCATAGAACGGTTCCTTTCTGCTGGTTCATAGAACGGTTCATAGGACGGTTCCTTTCTGCTGGTTCATAGAACGGTTCCTTTCTGCTGGTTCATTCCACTTTCAAGTTGACTTTATTTCCCATTGAGCAAAGTGAGATTGAGTTCTATAACCATTACTCAGCAACTTCGAAGAATAATTAATTTAATGTAGAAAAGAAAACTCAACTTTTTTTCAAAAATTTTATTTATTTTTATTTTTTTAATTAAAATATTTTTTTTTCAATTAAGCGTTTTTTAAGTATAGATTGCAGGTTAGGCGGTGCCTACCTTGCCTACCCTGACCAGCCGCCACTGCACTAGGAGGTGTTTTTGCACCTCAAATGCACCAAAAAAGATTCTCTTGTCTAATTCTCAAGTGTAAGGAAAGAAAAGTATCATTTGTGTTTCTTCGGGAAACCGTGATATTTTCGTTTAAAACTAACGATATTTCTACTATACCGTTGAAAAGCTAATTAAAAAAAGAAACTTTTTGAAATCCGCCAAGTTTAGAGTAAAAAGTTTTTATTAGTTTGCTCCAAGAAAAATTTTGTAAAATTTAAAATTTTTCAAAGTTTAGAATTGTTTCTGTGTTTGCAAGAATTGAATGGGAATCTTGGAAAGTTATATTTGCTAAGGAAATCTGACGAGCTTTTCATTTTGCTTCCGAGTCTACCAAGGTAGCGGAAGCTTTATTTTCACTTTTCAAGGATGAAAAAAAAAAGTTCTCCAAAATCAAAATTTTCACTCGCGTTTTGCGTTTTTTCACCTTTCTGAACAATTTTGGTTCCGTGTCTGTCTGTCTGTCATGAAATCTTTGTAACGGGCATAACTATACGAAGTTATTGTCCGATTTCTATGAAATTTTCAGGGATCGTGCGGGTTGGTGTGTAGACGGTCCCCTATGAAAATCATAATCCCCGGACTGATAGTAGCCACTGCGCATGCGCAAACGTGAAATTCCTTGTAACGGCCATAACTTCTACATTTTCCATCCGATTTCAATGAAATTTTCAGGGATGTTACAGATTAGTATTTAGATGGTCCCCTATGAAAATCACCACCTTCGGACTGATAGTAGCCACTGCGCATGCGCAAACGTGAAATTCCTTGTAACGGCCATAACTTCTACATTTTCCATCCGATTTCAATGAAATTTTCAGGGATATTACAGATTAGTGTTTAGATGGTCCCCTATGAAAATCATCATCCCCGGACTGACAGCAGCCGATGCGATGCGCGAACGTAAAATCCTTGTAACAGCAGTAGATTTGTCGCCCTCCCCTGCGACGTCAGGATCTCAAATCACATACATCCTATTACCAGGCCCCCATAGCTCAGACGCAGCGCTTCTGACTCTCATCCAGGAGTCCCGGGTTCTACTCCCAGCCTTGCTGAGAAATTTTTTGATCCAATCACTACTCACTTACATTTTTCATCCGAATTTGATGACATTTTCTAGGATTGTCCAGATGAGGGTAGTGAAAGGTACTTAGAGATTGGTGTTTTTGGATTAACGACTATGCATCAGATCTTCTATATAATCGGGTTATGGATACGAGGAAGCTATGTGCCACACCCACTTGACAGACGTTTTTAAAAAGTCACGTTTTACCGGTTCAAACACAAATTACTCCCCTAAATTCGATTGTAAAAAATTGTTTGATTAAGTACTTATATCGTTGAAAAGCTTATTAAAAAAAAGATTTTTTTTGAAATCCACACAGTTTAGAGGAAAAAATTTATTTGTTTGCTCCAAGAAAAAATTTTGGAAAATATAGAATTTTTCAAAGTTTAGAATTGTTTCTGTGTTTACAAGAATTGAATAGGAATCTTGGAAAGTTATATTTGATAGGAAAATCTGATGAGCTTATCATTTTTTTTTAATTGCTTCCGAGTCTACCAAGGTAGCTTTGTTTTCACTTTTCAAGGATGAAAAAAAAAAGTTCTCCAAAATCAAAATTTTCACTCGCGTTTTGCGTTTTAGACCTTTCTGAACAATTTTGGTTCCGTGTCTGTGTGTCTGTCTGTCTGTGTGTCTGTCCGTCTGTCATGATTTCCTTGTAACGCGCATAACTGTACGAAGTTATTGTCCGATTTCGATGAAATTTTCAGGGATTGTGCGGGTTGGTGTGTAGACGGTCCCCTATGAAAATCATCATCCCCGGACTGATAGAAGCGACTGCGCATGCGCAAACGTGAATTTCCTTGAAACGGCCATAACTTCTACATTTTCCATCCGATTTCAATGAAATTCTCAGGGATTATGCGGATTAGATTGTAAATGGTCCCCTATGAAAATCATCACCCCCGGACTAATAGTAGCCGATGCGCATGCGCGAACGTAAAATCCGTGTAACAGCCGTGCGTACGTCACAACCTCAAATTCTACACTACTTACTGTCTGGCGCCCGTAGCACATGTACAGCTAGTCATTTAGATAAGTGAGAGGTCACGGGTACGATTCCCAGCCATGCCAAGATATTTTTTGAGTAGTGACTCACTTACATTTTTCATTCGAATTTGATGAAATTTTCTAGGATTATCCAGAGAAGCGTGTAGATGGTCCCCTATTATAGGGGACCATCTACACGCTACTCTGGATAATCCTAGAAAATTTCATCAAATTCGAATGAAAAATGTAAGTGAGTCACTACTCAAAAAATATCTTGGCATGGCTGGGAATCGTACCCGTGACCTCTCACTTATCTAAATGACTAGCTAGATATAATAAGGTAGTGAAAGGTACCCTTATAATAAGGGTACCTTATAATAAAGGTACCCTTATAATAAGGGTAGTGAAAGGTACTTAGAGATTGGTGTTTTGAGATTAACTACTATGCATCGGATCATCTATATAATCGGGTTATGGATACGAGGAAGCTATGTGCCACACCCACTTGGTTTTCATCCGCATTTGATGAAATTTTCTAGGATTGTCCAGATTAGCGTGTAGATGGTCCCCTATGAGGGTAGTGAAAGGTACTTAGAGATTGGTGATTTGAGATTAACTACTATTCATCGGATCATCTATACAATCGGGTTATGGACACGAGGAAGCTATGTGCCACACCCACTTGGCAGACGTTTTTTTATTTGCTGTAGGATCAATAACTTAGGAAATATGGCTGATTTTAGGCAAAAAGAATCAAGTTTTTCAACAACAACAAAAACACACATTTTGGCTACTTTTTCCTTACATTTGAGAATCAGACATGGGCCAAAAGAAACTTTTCCTAGCGTTTGGACTTTCATCACCAGTCACCCTTTATAGACCGCTACCATGAATGGAAGAGATTCGCCCCCAGTCCACAGGATTTGTATGGGAAAAGCCGATAGTAATCTGTGTACTGTTAATTGAGTACCTACCTGCTGAATAAAGATAAGATGGACTGAAGAGAAGTTGCAGGCCACTAAACTTACGTATCGAAGTATTTTAAGGTACACTAAGATTAACCACAACATTCACCTGAATCCTGCGACGATCGCTCCTAAAATGGTGATGGAAGAAAGGATGTGCTCAACGGTCAAGACATCCTCATCATAAACTGAAAGGGCCAAAAGTGCTGCGAGGCAGGCACCGCAAATAAAAACGACGTTCCTGGTAACATAATGAAAAATACAATTAAGGTGTAACCTCAAAACAAATCGATATCACATTATTGTATTGCAATCAAATAATTCTCTTACTTCGCAATCACGGTTACAACAGGGGACGTAAAGATGTTCATGTACTTTGTAGCGGGGCGATACGCTCGGTTCAATCTTGAATTCAATTCGTGGTCAAGCTCGTTAAAATGTCGTAAATATAATCGTCCGTACAGAGACCACCGACGTACGCCAAGTGTTCCAGGCTCCCGTTTCAGCATCTGCAAAATTCCATGGTGTTGATTTCAACAACGCCTTCGCTTAAAGATACTGGTCACAACAGAGAAAAGAGCTTTTTTGTTCCATCAACGAATCACGTCTTTGTGATAATAAACCATTTTGGTGTGAAAAATTCGGCTTAAAACATTGTCTCCACGAATAGTGGAGACGCCATTTTACACTCCATCCTGTTCGTTCATAATCCATAAAAATCATCTCGAGAGAACTGGAAGGTGAGAAAAATAAGCTTCTTTTGTAGCGTTATATTTGCTAAAATTTTTTCAATAATAGCTCAATGGATAAATTGGGTCTGAATTTACGACGAAACAACATTTCTTAGGAATAATTTATAAAACACGTACTCTTGCATTTTGTAATTTATTTGTAATTATATTCTTTGTTGCAGAGGAATAATTTTCAAACTGTACTCTTGCTTTTTGTAATTTATTTGTTAATATCTTATTAATTATACCTAATTTTGAATTGTATGTTTGTCTTGTTTAAATTCGTATGGTGTGATTGTAAATTATTGATTGAATGTGGTTGCGTGTGTCTGATGGTGTGTTGGTCCCGCTCGGGGTGGCCTTCTGTTTGGTTGTCTCGATTCCGATTGTGTGCTGGTACTCTGGTCGTATGGTGTAAACAGTGGCCGGGGTGTCTTTTTGGATTTGGGATCTTCATACATTTTCTACTATACAGGGTGTAACACTATAAGAACGTCAACTCGAAGAATTTCGAATTTCGGGGTTGGATGGAGAGTGAGAGGAGCGACGGCGGGGGAGACCCCCAAATTCTCCCGTCAAACCGTCGATTTCGTTGGAAAAAAATCACGTTTTTTCGCATTCAAGCGCGGTTTTCTTCACTAATTGAAATGTTGGAAACTATTTCAAACTTTTGGGGTTACATTGGGAAACAATCAAGTATGATTACTTGCTCTTTCAAACGATAGAAAAAACCTCAAATTTAGAAGATTTGACAAATTTAACTCTTCAGGTCAATTTTTCCCTCTAATTATGCACTTGAAAATGTTTAATGAGGAATTTCACCATGTCGGAATTTCCTATTTTTTACCCCAAAATCGGATTCAGCACCTCGAAAAACCCCCTACGGCGAACTTTCAGCCCGTACTTCCTAATTTACGAATAAACAAAACAGTGTAGAAAATATGAACGTTTAAAAAAACCGGAAGGATGACGTCATCCTGGAATAGTTCATTTACGGCCGTTTGAAGCGCTGAGATCGAGAAATCTATAGTCCCCAGATGCAACATTTCACAAAACCAGTAAAGTTTGAAATCGAAAAACTGAAGAAAAAAATAGAAAAAGCAAGATGGAGAAAATTAGGTGTTTTTGTTTGATAACTTTCCTCTTAGATAACACGATTTCGTCATACCAACGGGCAAGACTGGGAGGAGACGGCTTTTCCAAACAGCCCAATCAGCGAGCGTTCCCGCTTCACGTTGAAGAGGTCCGTTTTCCCGGTTATTTTTTGAAATCATAAATTTTGATCATTTTCCGAAATCAACCAGATTTTCATCTATCCCACACCATTAACTATTCAGGAAAAATGCAAACAGAATTCAGTGAAATTCCTCATTCTGTAACAGAAAGATGGGAAATTTAATGCTCTTTCCAACGGTATAATTAGTTTTAATTTTTTTACTGTATCCCAAGGGAGTTACGGACGTTTTAGTGTCATAAGGTCAAAAAAACGGGAAACATCTTAAAATTGTAAAAAACTAGGAAAAACAAGGGGTTAGGGACGGCACGATACCACCGATATATCGGAGTATCGATACATTTTTGGTATCGATACCGATATTTGTATCGATACTTTTGCTAAAAAAAACTCATACTGATATAATGGTATCGATACTTTTGCCTGAAATATCGGAGTTATCGATACTTTCTTGACGATATTATCGATATTTTTGCCATAGTGGAATAGTAAAAAAGTCCATTCATGCAGCATGAATTAATGAGCGAATTTTCAAAGAAATCATTCAGTTTAAGGTGTGGTTAAGAAAAGGACCAATGATGTTGCAATTTGTTGTAGAAAGTTTTTTTTTCGATTCTTGGTTTATATATATGTATATATATATTTTTTTTTACATGCTTTTACACCAATAATCGACGTCCCGGAAGACGTGAAATCACTGGGCTGAAAGCTGAATCTGGGAGCCCGAGAAGCGTTCTGATTTGGGAAGCTCCTGGACGTAGTTAAAGATGAGTGCGACAGATCGCGTTCATGATCACTTGTTCCCAACCTCATGACAACAAGTCACCTTGTTTATCACATATTTTTCTCCTTGGTGCGTTACCTGCTGCATCCAAGTAATTAATTTAATAACATTTAAATATATTCGCGATATGTACGAAAAAATCGTGCGATTTTCAATAATACACTCGGTTTTAAACGTTTCTATCGGTGGCAGTTGTCGATTAAATATTTGAACGAGGACTCTTTTTTTTTTTTTTTTTTTTTTTTTTTGCACATGAACTTATAGAGTACCCACACGGCTACTGCATTTCTGGTTACAACAAATATACGCACGTATTCATTATATATATATATAGCTACAAACTTTTCTTAATTTTGGACAATTTTCATTTTTGAAAAAAGCATTCATATCAGAAATTTTGGGCTGAATCCGAATATACCATAAATTACCATGATTTTCAATGTAAAAACCTCAAAAAACGGGAAAAACCCCATTTTTTTGGAGTTTTTTTGAATTTTGGACCACTTTGGATTGTCCAAAATTGCTGGTTAACGAACTTGACCTATGGTTTGTTGTTACAAACATTTTGGCAAAAACTAAAAAAAAAATTTTAAACAATTACTCAAGTTATCGTCCGGAATGACACATATATATATATATATATATATATATATACATATGATTTTTGGAAAACTTCAGGGATCGTTTCAGAATGTTCCAAAACGGATTTCAGTGTGGAAATTTTTCGAAAAAGTCGATTCTAAAAATTTTGAGGCCATTGCAATAGCTTCATTTTCTTTGAAAATTCGCTAATAACATGCTGCAAATTATTGCTGGGTATGCTTTGAAGATCTTAGGAGTCCATATTCATGTTCTAGTCGTCTCTACGAACTCATAGAGTACCCACACGGCTACTGCATTTCTGGTTACAACAAATATACGCACGTATTCATTATATATATATATAGCTACAAACTTTTCTTAATTTTGGACAATTTTCATTTTTGAAAAAAGCATTCATATCAGAAATTTTGGGCTGAATCCGAATATACCATAAATTACCATGATTTTCAATGTAAAAACCTCAAAAAACGGGAAAAAACCCATTTTTTTGGAGTTTTTTTGAATTTTGGACCACTTTGGATTGTCCAAAATTGCTGGTTAACGAACTTGACCTATGGTTTGTTGTTACAAACATTTTGGCAAAAACTAAAAAAAAATTTTTAAACAATTACTCAAGTTATCGTCCGGAATGACACATATATATATATATATATATATATATACATATGATTTTTGGAAAAACTTCAGGGATCGTTTCAGAATGTTCCAAAACGGATTTCAGTGTGGAAATTTTTCGAAAAAGTCGATTCTAAAAATTTTGAGGCCATTGCAATAGCTTCATTTTCTTTGAAAATTCGCTAATAACATGCTGCAAATTATTGCTGGGTATGCTTTGAAGATCTTAGGAGTCCATATTCATGTTCTAGTCGTCTCTACGAACTCATAGAGTACCCCACACGGCTACTGCATTTCTGGTTACAACAAATATACGCACGTATTCATTATATATATATATAGCTACAAACTTTTCTTAATTTTGGACAATTTTCATTTTTGAAAAAAGCATTCATATCAGAAAATTTTGGGCTGAATACCGAAATATCCATAAATTACCATGATTTTCAATGTAAAAACCTCAAAAAACGGGAAAAACCCATTTTTTTGGAGTTTTTTTGAATTTTGGACCACTTTGGATTGTCCAAAATTGCTGGTTAACGAACTTGACCTATGGTTTGTTGTTACAAACATTTTGGCAAAAACTAAAAAAAATTTTTTAAACAATTACTCAAGTTATCGTCCGGAATGACACATATATATATATTATATAATATAAGTATGAGGGATGTTTTCGACCGTATTCCTTATATAGAGTGATGAGTATGTGGGGTTGTTGAGGTTCGGTCAATGAAATGCGTTTTTCCCAACGTTTCGGCTCTTTATTTAGCCATTTTCAAGGGCCTACAACAGAGAAAGAATATGACATTGTGAAGAATATGACATTGGTGGTACTATTATCTAATCTAGGTGGTACTATTATCTAATCTAGGTGGTACTTATTAAGCTAATGATTGGTACTTACAGAGTGCACGTTTCCTCCAAGGGCGAAATGTACCAATTTAACACTCACTCTTCTAACAGAAAAACACTTGTTAAACGGTTCTAGCACTTGCGGCTTTGGATTCTACATTGCAACTGAGGTCTATTTGTTCAGATATTTGGGTTAACGGTATAGGTATGTGAAACTGGCGGGGGTTGATGAAAGGGTAGCAGGTATTAAGGTGTGAATCGGCGGGTTTCAAAGAGATATAGGGGTGTCAGTTCTCCCTGGGTTTTTCCTAAAATTGGTGTGAATTGTGTTGCTGTAAACCTTGCTCAAACTTTTAACATCTGATTTTTTGTTGACTGTATATTCTCTGTTTCTTTCTATTAAAATCATTTTCTCTGATCTCTCTTTTGAATTCGTTTTTCTCATACCCAAGTATTTTTGTTTCTTCAAATTTGAATGTATGCCCTTCTCCTCTGGCATGTGTTCTGAGAGCTGTGGTATCTACTGAATTTGGTTGTTTTTCAAGGGTTTTGACGCTATGTTGGTGTGCATTCATTCTCGTCTTTAGATGTGAGTGGGTTTGTCCTATATAGGACTTGCCACATTGACAGGGAATTTGGTAAATTAAATCCGATTTCATGAGTTTCGGGATTGGGTCTTTAGTGTTGGAGAAATGAAGTTTGTTAAGGGTGAGATGATTTTTAAATGAAATTTTGGTTGTGTCATTGGTGGAGGATAAAATTTTGTTGATCTTTTCTGACAGGTTTTTGACGTATGGAAAGGAGAAGTAGTTTGCTTGGTTGTGTTGTAGAAGTTTGGACAGTTGAGTTGAAGTTTGTCTATTGGTTCAGTTTTTTAGGACGTCCCACAGTAAGACTTGGGCGTCCTTATGCGATCGATCTGAGGTAAAGTTGGACAACACTCAACAGAAAAAAAAAATTTCCACACAGTAATCCGTTTTTTAGACCATTCTGAATCCAAATCCGCGAAAAAAACCATAGGTGTATGTCTGTGTGTGTGTGTGTGTGTGTGTGTATGTGTGTATGTGTGTATGTGTGGTGTGTGTGTGACAAAATCTTGTGTCGTCTGCACAGGCCTTAGTACTCAACCGATTTTCCTGGTTCTTTTTTTGTTCGATGCGGAAAACTATCTAGTTGTGCACTACGTCGCCGGAATTTTGAATTTTGCTTTTTAAGGGGGGGAAAAGAGGGGGTTAATGCTCAAAAAACGTGCGTTTTTGGGCATAATCTTGTGTACTCTGCCCAGGCCTTAATTCTCAACCGATTTTTTGTGGTTCTTTTTTTCATCGACGCGGAAAACTATCTGGTTGTGCACTACGGCGCCGGGAATTTTGAATTTTGCTTTTTAAGGGGGGGAAAGGGGGGTTAATGCTTAAAAAACGTGCGTTTACGGGCATAATCTTGTAAACTCTGCCCAGGCCTCAATTTCCTACCGATTTGCGTGTTTCTTTTTTTGTTTGACTAAAATAACTACCGAGTTGTACATGATTTCACCAGAGTACCAAAATTCGCAAGGGGAGGGGATGAGTGGGGGGTAATATTCACAAAATATCCGTTTTCTCAATATTTCGGTTCCTTTATAGCTTACTAATTGTATCCAACCTTTGAAATTGAGGAAAAATTCTCATTATACCTCCGAATTTCATGAATTATTCTCTGTACCACCATGGAACTAATAGTGGTGCCACCGTGCGCCAGAACACCATAAACCGCATATTTCGTGTTTTTTTTTTGTTTTTTTTTTTGTGTTTCACTTTGAATACGGATGTGAACCTCGACGGACCGCCAACTAAAACTAATAGATGAAAGTTCAATGTTACGACGTATTTCCGCTTTGGTGCCAGACTGGCACCATTGGAGGAGGGGGGGGGGGGGTGAACCCGAATTCGCATGTTGGGTATCGTAGATCATGGATTTTAAAATGCTCCTCAGATTCGAGTCTCCCATGCCGCTAGAAATTTTATGGTGGATAAGGGTGAGGGGGGGGGGGGTGGGGGTGTGTCACTATATCTTCCCTAAAGTAATGAATGAATTACATCGAGTGAAACAGTTTTATCGCTTACCAACTGGTTAAAACTGATCTAATGCTTATCCAATGGGACGTCCCCTGGAATGCATGCATTACTAAACAATATGTTTTTGTATTTTTTTGAGAAGGGAGCAGATCATATCGTGAGGGTATTTGTTTAATAAAGAATATCTACTATTTTGTTTTCGGATTCTTGTTGATATTTTGGAGAGCTCAGGCGTTTAGATCTATTGATTAAGTTTTGGGCAAAATTAATTTTTTTGGTAAGGAGGACAGGCACTATGGTAATGGATGTATCTACCCTTGTTTTGTGGTTTTTGCCACCATTTGGTGTCTATTGTACCGTCATATTTCCTTATAACTAGGAGATCTAGGAATGGAAGTGCTTGTTTACAGTTTTCCATTTCAGAAGTGAATTGTAATCGAGGGTGGAAGCTATTAAATTTTGTCAGGATGATGTGAAGGGAGTTATCTGGTACAGCAAGAAACAAGTCATCTACGAATTTAAATATAAATGGAATTTTGAATGGTAGTTTAGGTAATACAGTGTCAAGTAAGAAGTTCATGCAGATATCAGCCAAAATTGGAGCTGTTGGGGATCCCATGGGACACCCGAATTTTTGTTCATAAATTTGTCCATTATATTGAAACGCCCTTTCGTTAGTGCACAGGTTTAATAATTTAAGGAAATGTGTCTTAGGTATTTTGGTGTGAGTTGCAATATCTTCCCATCTATTGTGTATTAATTCTTTGATTAGGTCCAAAGGTAAGTTTGTGAAGAGTGAGGTACATCTAGACTTATCAATATGTATCCTTTTGGAATTCTAATTTGTGATATTTTATTCTTGAAGTCGAAGGAGTCCTTGGACATTGTATTTGAAATTACTGATATTCTTGAGGATTTGAGCTAAGTACTTGGATGTCTGGTATGTAGGGGACGAAGTATTAGAAACTATAGGCCTGATTGGGTTGTCTACTTTATGATTCTTCACGACTCCATACATTTTTGGTATCACGCTATTATATTTGTGAAGGAGTGTGGATTCGTATTTAGTAATATATTTTTGTTTGTCTAATATGTTCAAGATTTCATTCATCTCTTTCTCTACTCGTTTTGTCGGATCAAATCGTAATTTTGAATACGTATTTTCATCAGAAAGTAAAAGTTCTATTTTGTTAGTAAGTTCTAGTTTATTGATAGCAACAGTCTGGTTGGTTTTGTCTGTTTTAGTGATGATGATGTCTGGATTAGATTTGAGGAAGGTTTGTGTTTTCTTCGACAGGTTTTGTAATTCAGATGGTTTTGAGCAAAGTTTTGTTTGTTTATGTGGTTAG
>CM019168.2:27186034-27251015 GCA_009739505.2 Apolygus lucorum | reverse complement strand
CCCAGATCGATCGCATAAGGACGCCCAAGTCTTATTGTGGGACGTCCTAAAAACAAACGGCAGTTGTCGCGAGTTTTACAGCTAATTTAGGCCCCTGGATACCCAACCACTTAATCGTATCGGTGGCACATTTTCACACAATGACAACCCGACCACTCATGTAGTGTGGTAACTTTTGAAGAGAAGGTACTTCAAAGTGTTTGATTTCAACTAGTGAATTGAGCTTCTTAATCAATGTAACCAGATAAAAATTCTTATCTCGTCTGCTAAACACACCACCTTGATATGACAAAGCAATATCTTCTATGGGATTGGTGTCTTCTGTTTAGTTATCTTAAACGAAGGTATTCCTACTGCTTCGGAATCTAATAGAGACAGATTTGTTCACACGTGTATGAACCAACATTAGATGCAAATAATACGTTAGTAACTAGCTTTTTCGGTGAAAACTTGGTCTTCTGTTTTTTTGTGGGGGGCGCCGTTTTTGACCGATTTATATACAATTCGATCCGATTTATCGATGACATTCATAAAGTAATTTTCAGGGTTCGTATGGATTGATTTGTAGACGGCTCCTATAAATTTCGTGGTCGTTGAACATAATGCAGCTATAGGAAATGTATTACGGGTCTAGGCATCTCATTCGTCTCTTCAAAACCAAGGTCGCCGACTACCTATACGTCATGTTTATCCAGAAAGTAATTTCAAATTCAATGCAATATTAATTTTTTAATGTGGATAATACGCTAATTTGTTAATATTGATGGTAGTTGAGATTTGAACGATTCTTCTCGGCCTTATCGCGTGAGAGAAATCCGAGTGCAGGTTTAAATTAAATGTTCCTTACGTAATCCAATGCCCTTCGGGGTGAACGATGTGGTTGAAATAGCAACCATCATCGTCACCCGTCATTCGTTCCAATTTCACACACCTAAAATGATGGATCAATACAGTACCTACAGAACATGCCTTATTAAAAAATTCAACAGTTTTCCAAATGCGCCTAGCGCCGCCTAACTTATAAATCAATAAATTGATACTATTATAACTCAGTAGGGACCTAACAACCTCGTAATTATTCAACTATCGATCTCTCGGCAATGTAATTCAAAGGGGAACTCAAAATCTAGTGGGATTGTGTAAGTTGGGGAGCAAAAATCACAAATTATTACAAATTGGTGAAGATTTAGGAAATTGGAAGTAAATATGGACACGGATGAAACTCTACAGGGCTCCGCATGGTCTCTAAAAATTCTAAAAATTCAATACTATCATAAATTGATGGAAAAACAATTTTTTTTTTTTTTTCGGCAGGTAGGTGAGAAAATCTTTAAGATCCACAGGTGGAGTTGGATCTCGTAAGATACCCTGAAGGATCCGCGACTTCAAGGTTATGTGGGATTCAAACCCACTAAAAAAACACCTCCTTTTCTCCCACGTTGGATGATCAGCCTGGAACTGTTTAACACATTACTTCAGGCTGAGTCCTGGGGCACTTCATCAGTTCTGGATGGCGGGACGTGTTCCCTTCTCTGTCTCTCTCGTTCTAACAATGTCTTCCTTGTCACGATACTCTCTGCGTACGCTGCCACAAGACTCCAGCTCCTCTCACCTTCTAACATCTTGCTGACGACAGCTTCTGGTGTTGGAATTTGGGGAGTTAATCCCAGCTCTGCCAGCAGCTGGCTTCTTTCAGCCGCCCATTTGGTGCATTTGAAAAAGGTGTGCAGCGCATCATCATCTTCTCTCTTCTGACAGTGCGGACATGTTGGGACAGTTACCTTTCCCATTTTATGTAGATATAGGCATAAAACAGTCCATGTCCTGTGAAGAATTGTGTGAGGAAAAAATTATGAAAAAAAAATGATGTGATGGAAAAACAATACCGTTATATCAAAATGTTTGAGTTAGGGCGTTTACAAAATCTCAACCATTAGAAGTGACCTACATCAACTAAGACCCCAAATAGAGCCCACATACCAAATTTCATCAAAATCCGTCAAAGCTAACTGAGGAAACTGTTCGGCGTACGGACGGCCACATTTTTATTAGATTTTCGGAATCTACGTACCTTGAAACGTAAACCAACAAATTTTGAGGGGGGTTAAAACAAATTGTTTCTTGGTCGATTCCAAAGGTTCATTATTGAAAATAATAAACCAAAATTACCGACCTTAAATTGATAGTAGAACTACAATGTAGTTCTGAAAAACCTCAAAAAGTATATTTTAGAAATCAAGGCTTCCTGTACCAATAGACTGATAAACTCCGAGTTTTAGGATGAACGTCTGATTCCATTCATTATGTACAATAGTTTCTACCACTCAATAAAAACGCTGCAAATTAATTCACAAAGGCTTATCATTTTTCTGTATAGATCACTCGCCTACACAAAATATCGCATAGATGGATGACCAGGGTCAGTATGGAGCCAACACTCAAGCATAATATGCAAATGTACCATGTGCATTAATATTATTATGTACCAATACACATGTACTATATCGTCCCTATACCTGGTAAACCATGTAAGTCAGTATTTTTTCGAAGATAAGGTTTTGAGCTTTTCAGGTAAATTAGGGTCGCTTGATTCATTTAGTGAAGCCGTTTTCCAATCTGATGAATAGTTTTTCATCCAGAAGGAACAGAAAAAACCTGTAAGTCGGTAACCTCTTTTTTCGCCGGAAAACCATGTAAGTCCTGTGTATGCCTTCATAAAATGAGCAGCTCACGCTGGTGGCAAGTTTCCATCAAAGATAGTCAGTTTTTTCTTCTTTTTTTTCATGTAAAAGTTTACAGAATTCATAAATGGAGTTCGGAGAAAGTGATCATAAATAGAAACCTTTTCATAAGTCTCAATTTCAGCAATAAATTCCACTCCTTGTGTTCTGCAGACACGTGATTTTACCATACTGTGGCCAACCTTGAGATCACGACCTACCTACGTGTTTTTCCGCAATGTTTCTAAATTATTTTTAAATTATTTAGGAGGATAATTTCAGATGAATTAATTGATTTGTTGGCTGTTTGAACTAGCTGTAATGTTGATGTTGCTGAAATCCAGCTCTGACCTATCCCTAACCCCTAACCCACACCCAACCAATCCATAACCCATACCTAACTTATCCCTAATCCATCCCTAACCCATCCTCAGCTCATACCCTACCCAGCCCTGGCCTATCTTTAACCCCTAACCCAACCTGTCCCTAACTCATCCCTATCCCATCCATTGCCCATCCCCAACCCAGCTCTGACCTATCCTAACCCCTAACCCTAGCCCATCTCCAACCTATCCCTAATCCCCTATCCCATCTCTAACCTAACTCACACCTAAACTATCCTCAATCCATCCCTAGTCCATCTGTAACCCATCCCTAACCCAGCCTTGACCTATCCCAACCCCTAACCCATACCCAACCCATCCCAAACCCCTATCCCATTCCTAACCCATATCCAGTTCATCTCTAACCCATACCTAACTCATCCCTTGTTTTAATGAAACAAAAGTACCTAGTTGCCTAACACTTAAATTCAATGCATAGGTACCTACCAAGTTACGGTTGTGATAGGTAAAGTGTTCCTAAAAGTAATGGTTGTAATTTAAGAAATGGTAATTGAGGAATTGGTAGTATATTGAATAATTTATTGCTCAACTCTAGTAATATTAAGAGTGAAGACTGTCATTTTGACTCAAGGAGCCTTAAAGTTGGACTGCGTATTAGTCAACGCCTATGAATTTTCATTTAAATATTTTCCTTTTGCATCGATTTGGGTATTTGGTGTAACCTTGAAACGTGGAGAACAAAATTGAATAATATTCCTAATAATTAAATAACCCAAGCTGGGTATATTTTCATAAAAATCAAATTGAAAACCATGTAAGTCGGGTGTCAAAGGCTGGGTAAAAGCATGTAAGTCCATTTTTTCTTTCGCTGAAGTAAATTTTGATGAAATTAGTCTCAGACTGTTTGAAGTACTACTGTTACTACCAGTTTTAAGGAATGGAACTAAAAAACTTATCGCACATGGAATGAAAACTGAATTATTTAGTTTTTAGTGTCCCCTGTAAAATTTGATAAACTCGACTTACATGGTTTACCAGGTAAAGGGACGATATAACTTCATGTACTATGTTACTTGGTAGAGAGAAAGTCTGGACAAGTAAGTGTGGTTAGGTTAGAAGGGATAATTGAATCGATTGGGGTTTGGTCAAATTTTGTTCAATTGATAGTTTTGGTTTATTATCATCATTTAATAACGATTAACAGGACGTTTCCATTATTTTTCCGACCATCACATTTGACCGTTACGTCACGGCGAAATTGCACCTTCGCGACAAGAAAGCGTTATCATTTCATTTAAAAAAAGCATCATGTATTTGTCAAAAATACGAAAACATTGACGTAAAATGAATCATTAAATGATCTGCTGTAGGTCTACCGTCCCTACTTTTTTCTCGATATATTTAACCTTCGGAATCGAGCTAGAAAAAAGTTAATCCCCCACAAAATTTGATGTTTTACGTTTCAACCTATCTAGAATTCGAAAATCGAATTAAAAACCGTCCATCCGTCGTACGTGTCACTTTCCCTAGTTACCATGGGTTTATTTGATTGTTGAAATTTGGTATATGGGCTCCATTTGGGGTATAGTTGTGCCTCGGAGCTTTTTGTTGATGTCAGTCATTTCTAAGGGGTGAAAATTAACGTCTTAATTTTTTTTAACGCACTAGCTCTTAAACTTTCAATATAAAGATATTATTATTGAATGAATCGACCACCCAGAGCTCTGTAGGACCAACCGTTTACTCCCTAGTAGAACTTATGAGTCGGACTTGGATAAATCAGAAAACAATAAAGCTTTGTGTAATAATTTGCAGCGTTTTTTCCTCAATATATCCTCCGGTGTAGATGGACGGTGTTCGTACGCACTAATCGCAAGCGACTACACCGCCGTCTCATGTGGGACTGAAATGTAAATAAGATGTTAGACGTCACACCAAGCTGTGCGAAGCCGGAAATGGAAGTGTTAAGAAGAACCGAACCATCTCTGCAAGCGGGATTTCCATTAACGCATTCAACAACAACCAGTAGTGCTTACGATTCACGCAACTCCTCACTTCCCGAAACCTTATATAATACGCTATAACGGAGGTACTTAGGTATCTACATCAAGAAATCAAAAAGGAAGAACAAAACCCATATAATGCCCTCAAATTATCATTTTTTCTGATTTCCAGTAAACAATACTACCAAGCACAGGGCATGTTTTAGAAAAATAAGTAGATGAAAACAAAAAAAAACGTCTACCAAGTGGGTGTGGCACATAGCTTCCTTGTATCCATAACCCGATTATATAGATGATCAGATGCATAGTTGTTAATCTCAAAACACCAATCTCTAAGTACCTTCCACTACCCTCATAGGGGACTATCTACACGCTAATCTGGACAATCCTAGAAAATTTCATCAAATTCGGATGAAAAATTAAGTGAGTAGATGGATGTGATTGGATCAAAAAAATACTCAGCCTCGGCTGGGATTCGAACCCGCGACCCCTGGGGGACAGTTGAAGTTACGGCTGTTACAAATAAATTTACGTTAACGCATGCGCAGTCGCTTCTATCAGTCCGGGGATGATGATTTTCATAGGGGACTATCTACAACCTAATCCACATAAATCCTGAAAATTTCATTGAAATCGGGTGGATAATGTGGAAGTTATGGCCGTTACAAGCAAATTCACGTGTGCGCATGCGCAGTGGCTACTATCAGTCCGAAGTTGACGATTTTCCATCTAAATACTAATCTGTAACATCCCTGAAAATTTCATCGAAATCGGATGGAAAATGTGAAAGTTATGGCCGTTACAAGGAATTCACGTTTGCGCATGCGCAGTCGCTTCTATCAGTCCGGGGATGATGATTTTCATAGGGGACCGTCTACACACCAACCCGCACAATCCCTGAAAATTTCATCGAAATTGGACAATAACTTCGTATATTTATGCGCGTTACAAGGAATTCATGACAGACACACAGACAGACAGACACACAGACAGACAGAGAGACAGACAGACAGACACGGAACCAAAATTGTTCAGAAAGGTCTAAAACGCAAAACGCGAGTGGAAATTTTGATTTTGGAGAACTTTTTTTTTTCGTCCTTGAAAAGTGAAAACAAAGCTTCCGCTACCTTGGTAGACTCGGAAGCAATACAATCAACTGAAAAATTTAGTAGCCTTTACTAATGTTCTGGTCTTCTCTTCTGACCCAATGGGGTGAGCGCATGGTTCGGAAAAACTGATCGTTCTTATTTTTAATCTGAACTAGACCTCAGTCTGAGAATTTTGACACCAACCGCGACCTTCTAGCATGAGAAGACCTTTTTCTATGATTTTTCAAAGTTTCGAATGTTTACGACGTCAGAGTGGGCTGGAGGTCCCGCCCAGGGGGGAGGAGCGCGTGACGTCACAATCATTCGAAACTTTGGAAAATCATAGAAAAAGATCTACTCATTCAAAAAGAGAACGGCTGGTGTCAAAATTCTCAGAATGAGGTCTACTTTCGATTAAAAAATTTTAAAAATATCAGACGCTCCGCCCCCCCTCCTTTTTGGTTCATTATTTTCAATAATAGACCTTAGGAATCGACCAAGAAAAAAAAAGTTAACCCCAACCTCAAAATTTGTTTGTTTACGTTTCAAGGTACGTAGAATCCAAAAATCGAATAAAAATGTTGCCGTCCGTCCACCGTCTGCGGCAGTTTCCTTAGTTACCATGGACCAATTTTGATGGAATTTGTCTAAGGGCTCCATTTGGGGTCTGCTTATGCCCCAAAGATGGTGGTTGATTTCAGTCACTTCTAAGGGTTGGAAAATAAGAGCTGAAATTTTCAAAACACCCTATCTCAAAAACGATTGATATAAAGGTTTGTTTTTTCTTCAATTTAAAATAGTATTGCATTTTTAGAATCGAATGAGACCAACCTGAGCTCAGTAGGACTAACCGCTCGCTCCCCTTGAGCATTATGGTGTTACACTTACGCTAAATCAGATTTTGAATCGCTAGAGAGGCCTACTATCCGCTTCTCATAGGGGGGTTTTCTCTTAGGCTTATTCACATGGGAAGTAGTATTCTGATAAATTTTACAATAATTGATCATTTTCACCATTAATTGACAATTTGGATTATTTCATTCGTGTCTACAAATTTAACATTCTCAAGTCGATAAAAAAGAAGTCATAGAACAAAGCTCTTTATTTTCATTTAAATTCTTTAAAATAGTCGACACTTTAAATTAATGAAATCTATAATTGTAAATCGCAAGTTTTCGAGCTAAGGTGTTTTGAAAACATTTTCAAAATGGTTTCCCCCACTTTTTACCCCTTCGAAGTGACTGACACTAACCAAAACCTTCGAGGCGCAACTAGACCCCGAATGGAGCCAATATTCCAAATTACATCAAAATTATCCATAAGAACAGGGCAAAGTGCAGCGTACGGCGTACGGACTTTTTAGTATTTTATTTGATTTTTGGATTCTACATACCTCAACATGTATAACATTAAAAAGGGAGGTTAAATTGTATTTTTTCTTCCTCGATTCTCAAAGTTTATTATTGAAAATAATAAATGACATGTTATTCTAACTCAATTCAGTCACACAACGAACGGAGATTGAAATTTTTCGTCCCAACACTCATCGGCTAACGTGAGTGGTGCCTCCAAATCACTTTTGTCTAACGCAATAGGAGAGTCCTTGAACTGCCAAGTTCGTTATAATCACCCACCATAATGTTTTTCAGAGGCCAACAGAAGTTGCTGGTTCACTTCGGTTAATCAGTAATTCCAGTTTGTAATGGGTGACTGGGCTGTCAGCTCAAGTTAATTCATTCATGTAGTTAAATCAATTCAGTCGACCACCTTTGTCGAACGGATTGTCCTTAATAGGAACAATGGGTTCGAAATTCGAAGGCATAACGCAGGTTGAATATCAAGTTTATTGTCCGTAACTCACTAGCACTTAGTTATGCAGTTTAAAATGCCATCGACCACTCCATTCCTTCCAAAGTAGTTCGAATTTCGAAAAGGAAAATAGGTAATTTTACCTGATAGTGACGGAAACTATTTAGATACCTACTCTATAACAATAGTTACTTGCGGAAAATAACCAAAAGAATGCACGAAAACGAATAACATCGAATGAGTAGGTAGTCGATTCTCCTCAACAATCGGACTGTTACCGATTGATGAATATTTCGAGACGTCATTCTTTCCTCCCAAGGTTTTCGGGCTGACTACTTAATTTCACGAGCGAAGAAGAGCAATGTAATCGTGTTCCGTTCATTTTTGTGAAGTTAGCGAGAAACGCGGAGGCCTTCAACCGGTTGTCGGTAGGAGAGAACTTTCACTTCTTTCCGTTACATACCTACCTGGGAAGGCCTAATATCCCCGAAACAACACCCTTGCTGGATGGGACAAAAAACCACTCGAGACACCAAACAAGTTATGTTATCCTCGTTATTACGAAATAATTTGGCGAAATTCTTATAACTTGTAATCCTTGAGCTATACAGGGTATCCGAGAAAGATTCGGCCAAACTTCAAGGGTCAATTCTACAAGGTATTTCCAAAAAAAAAATGTCCCCAAGCAATTTTCTTTTAACCCCTTGTTTTTTCAATTTTTTGGTTTATTATTTTCAATAATAAGCCTTTGGAATCGAGCAAGAAAAAAAAAATTAACCCCCCCCTCAAAATTTGATGTTTTACGTTTCAAGGTACGTAGAATACGAAAATCGAATAAAAAAATTTCCGTCAGTCCGCCGTACGCGGCACTTTTCTTAGCAACACTGGACCGATTTGGTTCAAATTTGGTATATGGGCTCCATTTGGGGTCTAGTTGTGCCGCGAAGCTTTTGGTTGATGTAGGTCACTTCTAAGGGGTGAAAATTAAGGGTTGAAATTTTCAAGAGTGCCCTAGCTCGAAAACTCTCGAAATAAAGGTATCATTTTTTCATCAATTTTAAATAGTATTGAATTTTTAAAAATTTTTGAGACCACCCGGAGCTCTGTAGGACAAACCGTTCGGTCCCTAGGAGTACTTGAAGGTTTTCCTTCGATAAAACAGAATCATGAGTGTGAATCGCAAAAGAGGTCTAATCTCCATTCAAATTTTATCGGACTAAAATGCGATCGCTGTTCATTTCTTCGATTTGTATACAGTTTTGCCTTCTGCGTAACCAGTAATCAAATTTCCATATGAAGCTTTCTATTTTTCCAATCGAGTGTGAAGCGTTTAGTTCTTTCTAATAAACTTGATTGTGAAGGTGTGAAGCCAGTATGGTGTGGTAGGTAGTACCTAGCTGATAGGTAAAAAAAAGTTGGTAGGTAAAAAAAATGTTGGTGGGTAAAAAACGCTGCAAATCATTGCTTCTTCACTCTTCAGATCACTGATCAGCTGAGTGAGCTCCGAAGCCATTTTCACTCCTATTGAATGGAAGTGCTCTTCCAGGCGTCTCCAGCATTCAAGGAGATCTTCTTCACTCTTCAGATCACTGATCAGCTGAGTGAGCTCCCAAGCCATTTTCAATCCTATTGAACGCAGGAAGCTGAAATTTGAGAGGGAAGGTCAAGGGAGAATACAGATGGTGGAAGGTGCTATTGATGGAGAACCAGTGATCTATACAGATGGGTGATCTATACAGAAAATAATAAACCTTTGAGCAATTATTTGCAGCGTTTTTCCATTTAAAGATTTTTTTCGTATGTTGAACCTTGTCTCACTAAAATGATTATAGCTCCCTGATTTTACGTGGAAATTCAAATCTAATTACACCGTTGAAAAGAGCTTTAAATTTCCCATCAGATGAGCTACAACACACATTTTTAACCTCGCTTCTAGTTAGATTTTTTGTGTCCAAACTTGAAACTTTGCAATTTTCGAGTTTTTTTTACGTTTCAAGAGATTTTCACCCATTTTCTATAGAGGAAATTCGGTACGGGTTTTCAGCAAAAACATCCTCAAAATCTCGGGTTTCCAACGGTATAATCAAAATTTTTTTACAATCGAATTTTGGGAGAGAAATCTGTGTTTGAACGCGAAAAAACGTGGAATTTTTTCGTTTCGACAGGAGGATTCGAGGTAGGATGGATGGTGCGAGGAGCGGCGGCGGAAGGGACCCCGGAATCCTCCCGTCAAACCGTCGATTTAATTTTAAAATATCCACGTTTTTTCGCGTTCAAACACAAATTTCTCCCCTAAGTTCAACTGTAAAATATTTTTTGATTATACCTTAGAGAATCCGAGAATTTGAGGATGTCTTTTGCTGAAAACCGCATTGAATGAAATGCGGTGATGGGTAAAAATCTCTTGAGAACTTCGTCAAAAAAACTCGAAATTTGCAAAGTTTTAAGTTCGGACTACAAAAAATGCATGGTTAAAAAATTTTTAACACACATTTAATGTGTGTTGTAGCTCATCTGATGGGAAATTTAATGCTCTTTTCGAAAAATAAGAGAGCTATAGTCATTTTAGTGAGACAAGGTTCAAATATTTAAATTTAAAAAACAAGGGGTTAAAATAAAATTGCTAGGAGACACTTTTTGTTGGAAATACCTTGCAGAATCGACCCCCGAAGTTTGGCCGTATCTGAGCCGTTCCTATATTGAGGAATGACTCAAATACTTCCATCAGCAGTTTTACTTTCCCAGCAGTGAGGGATTGTAAGAGATCGTAACCAAGGTTCTCATAAACGAGAAAAAATGCTGCAAATTATTACACAAAGGTTTATTTTTTCTGTATAGATCAGTCGTCTGCTGAGAACACAGCTTTGTCATTGCCATACTACCAACCAACAATATTTTTGCTCCATGAACAAGTTTAATTTGAAGAAATAAAGAGTTGTGGGTGCCTTCATTAGGAAATTTTGTTACTGGTTGCTAAAACTCACAAGTCGAAGAAACGAACTACGATCGCATTTTGGTGAGCTAAAATTTCAACGGAGATTAGTCCTCTCTCGTAATTCACACTCGTGTTTCTGATTTTATCGTAAGTCCATTCTAAGTTATCATGGAGAGCGAACGGTTGGTCCTACAGAGCTCTGGGTGGTCTCAATCGATTCTAAAAATTCAACAGTCATCTTAATTTATGCAAAAACAATACCATTACATCGGAAGTTTTTCAGCTAGGGCGTTTTGAAAGTGTCAGCCCTTATTTTTCAACCCTTTGAAGTGACTGATATCAATAAAAAAGTTTCAGGGCCCAACAAGACCCCAACTGGAGCCCATACACTACCAAATTTCATCAAAATCGGTTCATGGTAACTAAGGACTGCGTACGGACGGCAAAATTTTTATTTGATTTTTGGATTCTACGTAGGTACATTGAAACAAAACCAACAAATTTTGAGGGGATTAAAAAGACCATCTGATAAGCAAAAAATATATATCTAGTGCGCATGTCTCGGACTGTTAGTCCCGACGAAAATCTCAAGGGTGGTTGAACTGGTTCTGGACGGTGGATGCCTAAATGAGCAGTGGACTGTCGACTGTGAACAAGTTCTGTGCCTCAACCAACGCCACAAAGAAGACATTCTGGATCCTTAGCCAAACGAACCTTAGGCATTGAACACACTGAGGCAGGGTTCCAAAATGGCTGGCATTCAAAGGAGACCGATGTAATCGATTATTTGAAAGCATCTAGATAACGTCTAACGTCACTATCAAACCACCAACACTTTTGGAAAACTGAGATTTTTCCTGTAACGAGAGGCTTTCTTACCATTTTATTTCAATACGTGACGGGTATTGAAAAAAAGGAAAATTCTTGAGTTAGGTTCATTTATTTGCCTACTTTACCTACTGGAAAACAATCCAAACACCTCAGGGTGATGGGAAATTTAACGCTCTTTCCTAAATATGTAATTTTTTAAGTTTACAGTGTAAATTAAGGGAGCAAATGGCCATTTTAGTGATGTAAGATAGAAAACGCGGAAAGAAATTGTAAGTGAAAAAACCAAATTGCGAAGAAAAAATTTTTGTTGGAAATTAGTTATAGAATCGACCCCTAGAGGATTAACAGCGGAAGGGTGTATGTGTGTACACGAGGGGGAACATGTGGTGTCAAAATTGAAAATTCGATCCCTTGAAAATGCGTCGCCGATTCTGATATTGTATCCTCCAATAAGTAGGGCAGGTATAAATGTAATCTACACAGAAAATTCAAATTTATGCCATTTAAAAGGATCGACAAAATGTTAGAACCTTTTCTCTTTTTGGCTTATCATTTTTAATAATGGATCTTGGAATCGACCAAGACATTTTTTGCTTATCATCAACATTTTTGTTTTGCGAGTGTCATCTTCTGTCAGTTTTGATGACTAATCTTAAACTCTGTCAATTTATTGTCAAACATTGCAATTCGGCGGTACCTACGATTTTCTAAATATGATGTTAGGACCATTAAGAATAGTTTATCCTCAAATTTGCAACCCCAAAATCCCTGTAAAACTGACGCAAAACGCTAAAAACCATGGAAATTTTTTCTGTTTTGGTTTATCATTTTCAATACTGAACCTTTGGAATCGACCAAGAAAAAAAAATTAAACCCCCCTCAATATTTGTTGGTTTACTTTTCAAGGTACCTACGCAGAATCCAAACATCGAATAAAAATGTTACCTTCCGTCTGCCGTACGCGGCACTTTCCTTAGTTCCCATGGACCGATTTTGATGAATTTGGTATGAGCTCCAATGAGGAATTTCACCGAATTCTGTTTGCATTTTTCCTGAATAGTTAATGGTGTGGGATAGATGAAAATCGGGCTGATTTCGGAAAATAAGTCTCCTGTTATTTTTGGGAGACAATCAAAATTTTTAATTTCAAAACTAACCGGGAAAACGGACGTGGAGCGGGAACGCTCGCTGATTGGCTGTTCGGATCGCCGTCTCCTCCCAGTGTTGCCCATTGGGACGACGAAATCGTGTTTTCTAAGAGAAAAGTTATCAAACAAAAACAGGGGAAACTTAATTTTCCCCATCTTGCTTTTTCTATTTTTTTCTTCAGTTTTTCGATTTCGAACTTTACTGTTTCGTGAAATTTTGCATCTGGGGACTATAGATTTCTCGATCTCAGCGCTTCAAGCGGCCATAAATGAACTATTCCAGCATGACGTCATTTTCCCGGTTTTTTTAAACATTCGGATCGCCGTCTCCTCCCAGTGTTGTCCATTGGAACGACGAAATCATGTTTTCTATGAGAAAAGTTATCAAACAAAAACAGGGGAAACCTAATTTTCCCCATCTTGCTTTTTCTATTTTTTTCTTCAGTTTTTTCGATTTCGAACTTTACTGTTTCGTGAAATTTTGCATCTGGGGACTATAGATTTCTCAATCTCAGCGCTTCAAGCGGCCATAAATGAACTATTCCAGCATGACGTCATTTTCCCGGTTTTTTTTAAACATTCGTATTTTCTACACTGTTTTGTTTATTCGTAAATTAGGAAGTTCGGGCTGAAAGTTTGCCTTAGGGGGTTTTTCGAGGTGCTGAATCCGATTTTGGGGTCAAAAATAGGAAATTCCGACATGGTGAAATTCCTCATTGGGATCTAGTTGTGCCCCGACACTTTTGGTTGATTTCAGTCACTTCTAAGGGTTGAAAATCAAGGGCTGAGATTTTCAAAACGAGCTCAAAAACTTTCGATATAAAACTTTTTGATTCATTAATTCAAAATAGTATTGAATTTTTAGAATCGAATGAGACCACCCAGACCTTTGTAGGACCAACCGTTCGCTCACTATGAGAACTTGAGGGTTGAACTTAGGATAAATCAGAAATACGAGTGTGAATCGCAAAAGAAGCCTAATTTCCGTTCAAATGTAGGCTGACCAAAATGCAATCGTTGTTCGTTTCTCAAGTTGAAGAGTTTTCTGTCAAACGGGCTACCTATATCCAATTTTTTTACACTTTTTGTTTTTTTTTCACGGATTCTGAATCTTTAAGATAAGGCTTATCACCTCACGAGTTGAACTTCTTCCGAAACCGTTTGTATCCCTCTTTAAAAGCTTGCTAAAAATCGGGTTTGCCGACAAAACAAGCTTATACCCGTCCCATTGTTTTCAATTAACCCCTTTAAAAAAATTGGTTTTCGGATTCTACAAACCTTGAAACGTAAACCATCAAATTTTGAGGGTTGGAATATTTTGCCTTGCTCGATTCAGAAGGTTCTTTATAGAAAATAATGGGTAAACCAATAAAAGAAAATGAAAATGAAATTTTTCTTAACACAACCAAAAACTCGTTTGTTTTATTTTTATTTTTATTTATTTTTTTTTCCAATGAGGCTCATATTTATCGTTTTTCATCAAAAGGGCTTATATCCAAATAAGAAATGGCCGGGTCTCCATAAAAACGCATGCCAAAATTTCGAAATTTGGTCTTACAATCAAAAGATCTATGAACAAACTATTAGGAAAATTTGGGAACCCTAGACAACTTCCTTCGCCATGAAATTAGTTTTTCTCAATTTCCCACGTAAAATTCCAAGTGGATATAAGCCCGTTTGAAAGAAAACTCCTCAGTTGTACTCAGTTTTGCGTCCTTAACTACTCTTTATTTTTCCGAATTGAAAATGAAGAGTTTATTTCTTCAAAAAAAAAAAAATCGTCGTCCCACGACACACCGAATTGAGTACCTCCTTTTTCGCGCGCCTTCGGCGCTATGAAGTCGTTCAATAAACTTGATTCTGAAGCGAACACATGGCCTAGTTGTTAACGATGGCTAAGTTGTGTTCTTTGCCGGCGAGTGATCTATACAGAAAAGTAATAAACCACTGTGTAATAATTTGCAGCGTTTTTGAACTGTAACCTCCAAACTATGATGATTTCAATAACAGATCCCCAGTATCTTTATTAACTAGATTAAATTTACTACAGTTTGAGACCAACTTAAGCACTGTAGGTTGGATAATAATGAAGATGCAGCAATTCAAAATCAGCTTATTTTTTTCAAAAAGCGAAATTTTCTTGTTAAGGCCGGCAAAATTGCCTCCATCTCATGTGTCGTCGTGAAAAGGTTTTTTCGCTTGAATCTGAAAATCGCGTTTATTGAAAGACTCTCTAATATTTTAGAAACCGTTTCTGTAAGTTTTCATTACAGATATGTGCTTCAATAAAGATTCACATCACAGATTTTGGTTTATTATTTTCAATAATGAACCTTTGGAATCGACCAAGAAAAAAAAATTTTAACACCCCCTCAAAATTTGATGGTTTACGTTTCAAGGTACGTAGAATCCAAAAATCGAATAAAAATTTGGCCGTCCGTCCGCCGTACGCTGTCCGCCGTACGCGGCACGTTTGCCACTTAGCATTGACCGATTTTAATGAAATTTGGTATGTAGGCTCCATTTGGGGTCTAGTTGTGCCCCAAAGCTTTTGGTTGATGTAGGTCACTTCTAAGGGTTCCAAAATCAATTTTGAAATTTTGAAAACGCCCTAACTCAAAAATTTTGATATAAAGGTATTGTTTTTCCTTCAATTTAAGATTCTATAGAATTTTTAGAATTTTTTGAGACCACGCGGAGCTCTGTAGGACAAACCGTTCGCTCCCTACGAAAATTTAAGGGTTTATATTGAAATATATATATATAAATAAATCAAAACACGAGTGTGAATCGCAAAAGAGGCCTAATCTCCGTTCAAATTAGAGCTGACCAAAATGCGATCAATAGTTGGTGATTTTGATTTTTTTTAAATTTTTTTAAATTCATTTTTTTTTTTTCTTTTTCCTTCATATTGGATGGTTGGTGATTTTGTAGACGAGTGATCTATATAGAAAAATAATAAACCATTGTGTAATAATTTGCAGCGTTTTTTTTAATGTCATGCACCTTGTACCCCATCAAGGAAGTTATATCGAGGGACACACAGACACGGAACCAAACTGGTTCAGGAAGGCCTGAAACGTGAAATGCGAGTGATTTTGGAGAACATTTGTTTTCAACCTTGAAAAGTGAAAACAATGCTTCCGCTACCTTGGTAGACTCGGAAGCAAAACTTGAGAGGGAAAAAACTCCAAAAAACAAGGGTATAAAAAGAAATTGTTAAGAGGAAATTTTTAATCGAAATTATTTGTAGAATCTAGAGGGTTGACAGAAATGATTTCTGGATCCGCCACTAGCAAACCCACCGACTTATTCATCTAATTTAATTAACTAAGTAGTAACCCTGATAAGACTCACCTCAATAAGGGCGGCATTTTGGAAACAAATCAGCGAAGTAGCGACGACAGGCCACAGATTCTCAGTGGTCTCTCCTCGAAGGTAGTGCATCAGCGTCTGGTAAAGGATATAAGACCACCTGGGAACAGAAATTGTACTTATGGACAAAATGCGAATTCTGTAAGCTTATAAACTCAGAACTTGTCTACAGGAACAGAAGGCAAGTGTTTAGTGTTCAAGTGTTATAGTGCGGTGAGCACTAGGTATGAATTTAGGTACCTACTTAACTTTAGAGTTGAACGCGAGGTGACTCGTGACATAGTATGTACCTACTTAGCCCGTATCTGGGCAATGTAGCTTTAAGGCTAAAGGGGATGACAAGTGTGCGAGAGAGACAGCTATATCGGGAAAAGAGAGAGACAGGAGCTTAATCATTTTCCCAAAAGTTCTCAGCTATCAGTGGACCGATTTTCATTCTGTAAACTTATTTGGTTTCCTTTCGTCGTATTCTAAGTTTCTGCCATGTCAAATTTCTCATAAAATCTATATTTTTTGACGAAACACCATAATTAATCTTTTGGTGATTCACTCATTGACCAAATATGCGGGCATTAGAATAAATTAGAGAAAACGAAAATTAAAAGGGGTGAACTTCAGTCAGGCAACCCCCCTCGCCATTCAGAAGACAACAAACCCGCCCGTCAGATCATCCGCCACCCGCCCAACACAGTTCCCGTACTCAGAAGTTTTATAACACGCTTGCCAGGTGGGTGTGGCACATAGTTTCCTCGTATCCACAACTCGAAAGTATTGATACTCTTATAATTGAGAAATCGTCAAAAACCCGATTTTGAGAATATCACCCCTATTATTCACTAATTAATAATAAAATCGTATGCCAAGTAGGTGTGGCACATAGCTTCCTCGTATCCACAACTCGAAAGTATTGATACTCTTATAATTGAGAAATCATCAAAAAACCGATTTTGAGTATATCAACCCTATTTTTCACTAATTAATAATAAAATCGTATGCCAAGTAGGTGTGGCACATAGCTTCCTCGTATCCACAACTCGAAAGTATTGATACTCTTATAATTGAGAAATCATCAAAAAACCGATTTTGAGTATATCAACCCTATTTTTCACTAATTGATAATAAAAACGTATGCCAAGTAGGTGTGGCACATAGCTTCCTAGTACCCATAACTCGAAAGTATTGATACTCGTATAATTGAGAAATCATCAAAAAGCCAATTTTGAGAATATCACCCCTATTATACACTAATTAATAATAAAATCGTATGCCAAGTAGGTGTGGCACATAGCTTCCTCGTATCCACAACTCGAAAGTATTGATACTCGTATAATTGAGAAATCATCAAAAAGCCAATTTTGAGAATATCACCCCTATTATTCACTAATTAATAATAAAATCGTATGCCAAGTAGGTGTGGCACATAGCTTCCTCGTATCCACAACTCGAAAGTATTGATACTCTTATAATTGAGAAATCGTCAAAAACCCGATTTTGAGAATATCACCCCTATTATTCACTAATTAATAATAAAATCGTATGCCAAGTAGGTGTGGCACATAGCTTCCTCGTATCCACAACTCGAAAGTATTGATACTCTTATAATTGAGAAATCATCAAAAAACCGATTTTGAGTATATCAACCCTATTTTTCACTAATTAATAATAAAATCGTATGCCAAGTAGGTGTGGCACATAGCTTCCTCGTATCCACAACTCGAAAGTATTGATACTCTTATAATTGAGAAATCATCAAAAAACCGATTTTGAGTATATCAACCCTATTTTTCACTAATTGATAATAAAAACGTATGCCAAGTAGGTGTGGCACATAGCTTCCTAGTACCCATAACTCGAAAGTATTGATACTCGTATAATTGAGAAATCATCAAAAAGCCAATTTTGAGAATATCACCCCTATTATTCACTAATTAATAATAAAAACGTATGCCAAGTAGGTGTGGCACATAGCTTCCTCGTATCCACAACTCGAAAGTATTGATACTCGTATAATTGGGAAATCATCAAAAACCCGATTTTGAGAATATCACCCCTATTATACACTAATTAATAATAAAACGTATGCCAAGTAGGTGTGGCACATAGCTTCCTCGTATCCACAACTCGAAAGTATTGATACTCGTATAATTGAGAAATCATCAAAAAGCCAATTTTGAGAATATCACCCCTATTATTCACTAATTAATAATAAAAACGTATGCCAAGTAGGTGTGGCACATAGCTTCCTCGTATCCACAACTCGAAAGGATTGATACTCTTATAATTGATAATAAAAACGTATGCCAAGTAGGTGTGGCACATAGCTTCCTCGTATCCATAACTCGAAAGTATTGATACTCTTATAATTGAGAAATCATCAAAAAACCGATTTTGAGAATATCACCCCTATTTTTCACTTATTAATAATAAAAACGTCCGCCAAGTAGGTGTGTCACATAGCTTCCTAGTACCCATAACTCAATTGTATAGATGATCCGATGCATAGTTGTTGATCTCAAAAAATCAATCTCTTAGTAACTTCCACTACCCTCATAGGGGACCATCTACTCGCCAATCCCCATAATCCCTGAAAATTTCATCAAAATCGGATGAGAAATGTAAAAGTTACGGCTATGGCAAGGATTTCATGATAGACAGGCACGTAACCAAAATTGTTCAGGAAGGTCGTATCTAAGACGTGGACGCGAGTGGAAATTTTGATTTTGTAGAACTTTTTTTGTTCAATCTTGAAAAGTAAAAGTAATGCTTCCGCTACCTTGGCAGACTCGGAAGCAAAATGTTTGCATGAGGTTGTGCCACATACCATCTTCGTACCTAAAATACGACAGCGTAGAGATAATCCTATATGCTCAGTAGGTAATAGAAACTTCAATTTCCAACTATCTGTCACAACCCTCCAAATTTGAGGTCAGACGATGATGACATTCATAGGGAACCATTTTAAGTCCCAACCACACACAACTCAGAAAAAAGTACTTTCGCGCATAATATTTGCGCGCAATTGACACTAACTTCATTTTTTTTAAACGAAACCCCCCTTTTGGTTTATTATTTTCCATAATGAACCTTTGGAATCGACCACGAAAAAAAAAATGTTAACACCCCCCTCAGAATTTGATGGTTTACGTTTCAAGGAACGTAGAATCCAAAAATCAAATAAAAATTTGGCCGTCCGTCCGCCCGTACGCGGCACTTTTGCAACTTAGCATTGACCGATTTTAATGAAATTTGGTATGTAGGCTCCATTTGGGGTCTAGTTGTGCCCCGAAGATTTTGGTCGATGTAGGTCACTTGTAAGGGTTCCAAAATCAATTTTGAAATTTTGAAAAAGGCCTAACTCAAAAAATTTTGTTATAAAGGTATTGATTTCCTTCAATTTAAGATTCTATAGAATTTTTAGAAACCATCCGGAGCTCTGTAGGACAAACCGTTCGCTCACTACGAGAATTTAAAGTTTGGACGTACGATAAATCAGAAACACGAGTGTGAATCGCAAAAGAGGCCTAATGTCCGTTCAAATGTTAGCTGACCGAATTGCGATCGATGTTTTTCTTCATGTTGGATGGTTGGTGGCTTTGCAGACGAGTCATCTATATAGAAAAATAAAACATAATAAACCATTGTGTAATAATTTGCAGCGTTTTTATTAAAGATTTGGATTCTACGTCAAATTTCTTGAAAAGTTCATACCTGAACCGATTTTTTTATAGCGCACAACCTGGCTTTTTGAACGCTCCTAGTTTCGCAACTCCACAATTACACAAAAAGTAGGTTTTGGAGAACCAAAAGAAAATTAGTTGTAGAATCTATTCCTGAAGTTATTCACCCATATAATACCCATACAGTTACACCCTGTATAAACTTCCCAGCTATGCGAAAATCCAATCGTTTAACTCGCACAATTATTTAAATGAAACATTCATTCTTCTGTGCAACGTTAGAAAAATGAATAGATATATACAAAAGTATTAAAAAATATCAAGTATGAACATATTTAAAAAAGAAACGTTGGTTATTTATAGTCTTTTTATTCAATATTATTATTGAAAAAAGGTTTTTTAATTATGATTGAATAACATAAATATCCCACTTGAGTAACTATGTAATGAAAATTCATTTATCAATCAATTCATTTTCATAGTATATGATGAATATCACTCAATAAAATTGCTTATTCAGTATAACTTGGTAGGTAGATGTGGAAGTGAAATCGCAAGCAATGTTACTGATCTATTCCGTGGGGGTCAAGGAGGGTCGGATTGAAGGGGAGGGTAACAAGGGTCGCTAGCACTCTCAGTGCGGATGTCTCCATATGGAGACGCGCTCGCCCCCAACCTCTGACGGGCGTCTCCATTTGGAGACGTTGAGAATGTGAGCGCTCCTCAAGTTTGAATCACTCGTAGTGGGGGTGAACACCCTTGAGAAGGTCCCGTCCTGAGTTTACGGCTTCAATAGAGTGTGAACTTTGTGCGCGTACTTTTCGTTTGTGCCTGGACCTTTCATAACTACGCATACGAGGGGAAAAGCCTGAGAGGGGCTTTTTTGCAAAACCACCTGATTTTGGTAAGTATTTTATAATTGATATCACATCTCTAATTATGAAACGTTAATGGTAACATCTATTCACGCAGTTCTAGCGATCATCACTACAAAAAGTGCTAAAAAGTAGTTATTTCTGGTATTTTCCCGTTGGTACCTACCCTCTTTTCTCTTATTCTAAACTTTTTTTGAATCATTCCAATCAACGAAAAATTATTCTTTTGTAGATACACGATCTGAACAATGTCAGAAAACCACAAACCTGGCCCATCATCAGAGGAACCTGCTACAAATCTAGGTAAATGACTGGTTCATGCTCGTAAATTTGTTGCTGTAGATTCGTAGCTCTAGGTGTTATCAGAAGTTTTTGTTTATTGTCTGACAGTTTTGTTTTATTCCTATGTCTACCTTTTTTCTAGATGGTGGAGACTTTGATTCTGGAGTCCGAAAACGAAGATCTGCGAGGCATTCATTACAATTTGGTAATTTCCAAAATTGAGCCCTGTATAAAATAGTAGTCTTTTCTCCTTACTAAAATATAAATTAGTAGGTAGGTACTAGGATAGGTTTTCAAATTATTTACTGTTCCTATGAATAATTTTGTTTTATATAAAAATTATTTTTTTGTATAGTTTATAATATATTCAGTATAGGTATATTATATACTGAATGTATTTTTGAATAATACTGTACTGTTTATATATACTGAATGTATTTTTGAATATTACTGAACGTATTTTTGAATAATAATTTTTGAATAAAACTGTACTGTAAATATATTTTTACGTCAAAAATAATTACGTGTAAGTTTCTTTTTCTTTTTGTAGAGAGTGTATATGTGGTGTAATTTAAGTGATATTTACCTACATTAGTTATTTGTACATTCAGTTGTGAGGATTTTTGGTAAATTTTTTTTGTGAATAAAGTAGGTACTTATCAACTTTTTTTTGTGTTTGTACATACCTACCTTATACCTTCCCTCACATTTTTAGTGTATTTCAGAACCGTATATATATCATCGACGGAAAATAGTAACAACTTCCGAAATTTTGGAACAAGGCAGTAGGGGAAAAAATGGGTTGTTGCGGGTTTGCATACCTTGGTCTATAACCCCTGACGGGCGTCTCCATATGGAGACTTTACCAAAAAACGGTAAAAATGAGTTTTTTTCATGAGTAAATGCTTTTACATACCATTTTCAGTCAAAATTGGGTCAATAATGCAAGAAGCTCAATTTTGAAAATTTCCGTCAGAGGCGTTTGTCTATGATTTGGCTCCCGCACTGAGAGTGCTAGGCAACCAACCTCATACTCCATTTGCTAGCAACCAATGAGCGTGCGTTATTTTTCATTTACCCTTTCCGTCTCCAATGGTCCAAGAATCGGATTTCTAACCAATCATTCATCAATTATCAATGACAATGAATATGCAAGCTATCTCATTTTTTACTCAACACCTTTAATAGCCCGAATTCTGCGATTTCATGATAAAAATAATTAAAGTATGGTAAAAATTCAATGGTGGAAACCGAGATTTACTTATTCTGGATACATTCCTGTATTATAATTGAAAAAAATCTTTCGTGGAGGATGAGAAACTTTGGGAAAACTTTTGAATGCGACGCTAGCGCCATCTCCTAAAAGAGAATCAAACTAGAGGGCTGTCCCCTTTAGCCTTAAAGCAACATCAGTTTTTCCAGATCGATCAAAAAATCCAAAAATGGGATTTTTTGTTTTTTCCTTTTTCTCTCTCGAGTGCCAACCTTGGAGAATGTGGATAACCAGCCAAAAATGCTCCAGAGAAGGTTATATTGTTGTTTTTACTGAAAACCCCCGGAAAGGTCGGGTGTGCTGATCAGCTCCGAAAACAACACTTCGCAAGTTCGTTTTAAGCCATTTACTTCAGTTATTACGAACCCATATTTTTTATCCTCAGTTTCACAGGTTATTCAGGAACGTACTGAAGCAATTGGTTTGAGAAACTAGCCCCAGTAGAGTAGAGCAGATACAAATTTCTTCATGTCTCTTCAGAGCTACATTGCCAAGTTTGATGTCAAACATCGCCTCCCTCCTACACGAGCATTTCAGAGGGCTATTTTCGCGTTTCATGGCGTAATATCTTATCCGATTTTGATGAAATTTTTAGGGATTGTATGGATTGAGTTGGTCCTTGTGAAAATTGATGTCCCGAGACTGATAGTAGCCACTGTCCAAATGATTCCTTGTCTCAGCTAACTTCTAAATTTTCTACCCGAATTTGAAGGAATTTTCAGGGATTGTGCGGGTTGGCGTGTAGGTTTCTTATAAATAATTGCTCCTGGACTGATTAGTCATCGCGCATACGCAAACGTGAATTCGTAAAACGTGAAAATGCAAAAAATTACAATTTCCATCCGATTTCGATGAAATTTTTAGGGGTTGTATAGATTGAGTTGGTCCTTATGAAAATTATTGTCCCGGGACTGATAGTAGGTAGCCACTGCGCAAATGAATCCTTGTCACAGCTAACTTCCGAATTTGATGGAATTTGATGACATTTTCAGGGATTGTGTGGGTTGGCGTGCAGATGGTCCCCTTTGAAGGTAGTGCAACGTACTTGAGATTGATGTTTTGAGATTAGCTACTAGCGTCGGATCGTAACGAGGAAGCTATGTGCCACACCCACTTGGTAGACTTTTTTGTCTCATCCTATTCAAATTTCTATCGACATTTCCCCTAAGTCATTGTCTTATTGTCATGAGAACATGGCTGCTGAATATCTTCAGACTACAATAAGCAGTGGTGATTTTAAATTGCAAAGTTTTATTATTCTAAAACCTTATGCCAATGATTTTCTAGTAGGACAAACTATTTAATATGTTAAAAAATTCTTCAAAAATAATTTGAAAAAAATTTTTTTTTTAATTAACATTTAATTTTACCAACTTTTTTTAAAACCCAATTCCTGGAATTTATCTCAATATTGACATTAATGGAGGTTCTTATTACATGCAACATGTGCATCAGTATCTTGGCAACGTAGCTTTAAAGCAAATTCCATACAATGGCCCATGCTATCGGTAACTTGGCAATGTAAGCTTCAAAGCAACATTAAATGTTAAAAATGTTAAATTTTTTTTAAATTTGACGATTGTCGTGGCCTAAGGTCATAACGATTTTTTAAACATTTTTCCCTTGGTTCTGACTGTATTAGGCATCAATAAGTAAAATTATTGGAGCCATTGGTCGACCTGACATTTTCTTCTTAAGATTAGTTAGTAAGAAAATGGACTTGAATAGTAGAAGGGTACGCCCAGTACTGGTATGCTGCCTGTTTCTTTGTCAGTTTGACAAAATAAAGCCAGTCTCATCCCTGACAACTAGTAGACCGGAGCCAGAGTAACATGAAGCCCATAAGTGTCTAATTTGTTTTCTAGATGAGTAGGTATTGTTACTTTACATGGATAGATACTTACCCAGCAACTTGAGCCCCATTATAAACAAACAAATAGCTCTTCACAGCAAGACTAGTTTCATTTTTCGATGAATTCGCAGATTTAGACGCCTTCTGTCCTCCCATGGTGAAATCACTCCAAAACACCCTTAAAACCAAAATTCACTTCAGTTGTCAGCGAGACTAACAAGGCTGGAGATCGACAGGTGACAGGTTTAAATGTAGAGAGAAAAAAAACGCTTAACTCTCGTAATCACAAGCGACGAACGATGTATCTTCTGTGACTGACCGCAACGTATCTCTGTGGTATCTCCCCTTCCGCTATCTAATAAGTGTTGCCAACTCTGAAAAAATTAATATCTGTAGTAACGTTGAATTGGAGTAAAATAATTCATTGATGAATTTCAACCATGCATCCTAATAGTTACCTCTATGATGGGTCCCAGTATTTTTTTTTTCACAAACAAGCTTTTGTGAATGTACCTAATGGATCTCACGTCACTGGCATCCACAGAGTCACGGTAGTCGTGTTGACATCCATGCAATCAGCATCAACCCCTTTTGTCATGGATTAGCACAGGGTACTGGAGACAAGTGGATTAGGTATTATACAGGTACTTATTCCATGGTATTATATTTTCTTTCTAGTTTAATTATTATTTAAATTAGGGTAGGGTGGGGTAAGTCCCCGCACTTTCGAATGTTTTCCATTTTTAAACACCTACTAGGGTCAATATCCCTCAACCAACTCATTGGGATACTAGTTTGGGACCTTGGCTATAATGCCTGACAATTTTCATCACTATGTCATCAGTATTATGGAAGAACTGAACGTTTTTTAAAATTTGTGTCTGCGGGGCTTTACCCCACAGGAAGGGGTAAGTCCCCGCAGTCATGGGGCAAATCCCCGCAGTGCGGGGGTTTGCCCCATTCTGGGGAAAGGCATTAATTTCAGACAGAAAGCCAATATATTTATTCAAATATGCTCATCTATTCAGTCAAAACATCACATTTTTTACAAGATAACAACTTTTTTGAAGTTACATGCCTTAATAACATTAAGTACCTAACTCATTTTTTTAAACGATTTACAAAGGATCACAGTCAAATAGTTTAGCATTTGCTGGTAATAAATTGCCCACATCTTCAATGCACAATGAAACGTACAATAATTGTACAATAATTCTACAATTATTGTAGAATATTAGAAAAATCACAAAATATTGAATTAAATGGAACACAATTAAAACTTTGAGACGAGAGAAAAAAGTAAAATTATCGTCCAGAAAAATACATTTTTCTGATTGTTTTTCTCCCTAAAATTAACACATTGTTTTTGGTAACTAAATAAGTAGGTATCGCGTTTTAAAAAAACACAACTAACTGCAGGATTCCAATAACTCTAAAGACTAAAAAGAAAGAAGACTAAAAAAAGAAGAAAGACTAAAGTATCTACCTGTTTCAATAAATGGACAGATAAATCAAGTCAGATACGGAACCAGAACTGTTCAGGAAGGTCTGAAACGTAAAACATAAATGTAAATTTTGATTTTGGTGATTTTTTTTTTCAACCTTGAAAAATGAACCGTAATAGGGAGAATAATAAATAATTTTTCATTAATTTTTTTTTCATTTTAGAATGAATAATGTGTAGTCGCAGTTACTTGGAGATTGAAGTTTTATAATCTATTACCACCTATGCCATTGTCTAATACATACAAGGAAGCTATGTGCCATACCCACTTGGCAGAGGGGTTTTTAACGCTGATTTCCTTCCTCAGAAAGTTTAGTCTAATGGAACCCTTCCCCTTTTTCAACCTGTTACGAAGAGTTGATTCGTGGAATCCTATGGCCTTAGCAGCCTGACGAATCGAGATCCCCTCCCGAATTAGAGATTGAGCCTGATTCAGTGCAGCTTCAGTCAGGGGCTTGTTTTCTTTTTGTAGTTTCTGGAATTGTAAAATAAAAGAAGATAGTGGGGAAAAGAAAAAAACAAGTTACACACAAATAGGTAGTGGTTCCTAACACATTAGTAAATGATGTGCATGGTTAACTGCCTACCTAAATACCCAAGTAGGTACCTAAATTTAACATCGTCGTTTTCCAAATAATGAAAACGAAGGGGCAAGTCCCCGCACAAAAACTCTGTGCGGGATCTTGCCCCTCAAAGAGTGCGGGGCTTTGCCCCAATTCACCATTTTGACTAAAATCGATCGCAAACATGTAAAAACTACGTTACCAAGAGCGTTGTCACGGGGTTTTGACGGGAAGAAGCCCCCTTTTTTCGGTGCTACACAACAGTCGCGAATATCAACGCTTACGCAAACGCATCATTGAAGTAAACAATTATAAATATTACATCAGAGTAGAGGAAAACAAACTTACCTCATTTTGTCTGCCAACACGCGGATCTGCACCACAGGGAATTCCACACAGAACTCGCGACGTGGCGACTGGCCTGCCATCCAACGGACTTAGTCATAACTAGCACAGTAACGCGGCAAACCCTTGTGCGGGGACTTCCCCCATGCGGGACCTTACCCCACCCTACCCTACAAATATTAAAATATTTTAAAATAAAATATTACAATATTTTTTCTGGAGGCAATTCGAATCGTTTGAATTCTGGAGATCCTAGTCCTATTCGGTTTAGATATGGCAGGAGCATAGAGTAACAGTTAGCTGGGCAGGAGATAAATATGTTGATACAGCGCCTTCTGGCGCTTCTTTCTTCTACTACATTCTTTCTTCTACTGCATACTCTATTCTTCTACTGCATTTATTGCGGTAAAACCGTGCGTCGAATCGAAAAAGCCTATTCTGTAATTTGAGGCGGATTGTGGAATGTAAAATTGTTAAAGGCACCTAGCACTCTCAGTGCAGGAGCCAAATCATAGACAAACGCCTCTGACGGAAATTTTCGAAATTGAGCCTCTTGCATTATTGACCCAATTTTGACTGAAAATGGTATGTAAAAGCATTTACACATGAAAAAAACTCATTTTTACCATTTTTTGGTAATGTCTCCATATGGAGACGCCCGTCAGGGATTATAGACCAAGGTATGCAAACCCGCAACAACCCATTTTTTCCCCTACTGCCTTGTTCCGAAATTTCGGAAGTTGTTACTATTTTCCGTCGATGATATATATACGGTTCTGAAATACACTAAAAATGTGAGGGAAGGTATAAGGTAGGTATGTACAAACACAAAAGAAAGTTGATAAGTACTTTATTCACAAAAAAAATTGACCAAAAATCATCATGACTGAATGTACAAATAACTAATGTAGGTAAATATCACTTACATTACACCACATATACACTCTCTACAAAAAGAAAAAGAAACTTACACATAATTATTTTTGACGTAAAAATATATATAGTGCTACGAATCTACAGCAACAAATTTACGAACATGAACCAGTCATTTACCTAGATTTGTAGCAGGTTCCTCTGATGATGGGCCAGGTTTGTGGTTTTCGGACAATGTTCAGATCGTGTATCTACAAAAGAATAATTTTTCGTTGATTGGAATGATTCAAAAAAAGTTTAGAATAAGAGAAAAGAGGGTAGGTACCAACGGGAAAATACCAGAAATGACTACTTTTTAGAACTTTTTGTAGTGATGATCGCTAGAACTGCGTGAATAGATGTTACCATAAACGTTTCATAATAAGAGATGTGATATCAATTATAAAATACTTACCAAAATCAGGTGGTTTTGCAAAAAAGCCCCTCTCAGGCTTTTCCCCTCGTATGCGTAGTTATGAAAGGTCCAGGCACAAACGAAAAGTACGCGCACAAAGTTCACACTCTAATGAAGCCGTAAACTCAGGAAGGGACCTTCTCAAGGCTGTTCAACCCCCACTACGAGTGATTCAAACTTGAGGAGATCTCACATTCTCAACGTCTCCAAATGGAGACGCCCGTCAGGGGTTGGGGGCGAGCGCGTCTCCATATGGAGACATCCGCACTGAGAGTGCTAGGTTTCTAGGTAGGTATTATTTGGTCGAGCGTTCCGGGTCAGTATTTCCCGAAATCACCGGCGCTCACACCTTGAAAGTTGTAGGTATTAAATTTGAAATTTTCGAAGGATTTTCTAAATTCATTAATGCGACAGTCTAGGGAATTGAAAAACTGAAATATGGCAGCCGGAATAATCAAAATCGAACAATAATTGCCGAAAAAAATGGTGAAGATTTAACTGAATAAACAGTTAATGAATGCGAATAAATAATGCGATTAATTTGGGGTAAAGTTAGAAAACACTCAACAGGACAAAATAACCACACACTAATCCATTTTAGACCATTCTGAATCCAAACCCGCGATGAAAAAATCCATAAATGAATGTATGTCTGTGTGTGTGTGACAAAATCTTGTGTACTCTGCCCAGGCCTTAGTTTTTAACCGATTTTCGTGGTTCTTAATTGTTCAACGAGGAAATATATCTAGTTGTGCGGTACGACGCTTGAATTTCGAATTTTGCCTTTTAAGGGGGGGGAGGGGGGTTAATTTTTTTTAAACCTGTGTTTTCGGGCCTGAGTATTTCGATATGATCAGTAAACAGTGCGATTTTAGACCCGAAATTCTATGTTTTATCTATTTTAAAGTTTTTATTGGTCAATTTATTCATGACGATTGCTGCTGTCAGAGGAATATTAATAAAAGTACTCAGTCATTCCAGGTTATATAAATCTATGTTTAGCCTTTAAGTTAGTTAAAAGTCTTAAAATGTTCTCGTGATTCTTTAAATTTTGCCGTGATATTAGGATGGGGATTTTTAGTATTAATGTTATATTGTTTTGTACGTGGTCTCTGTTGTCATTACTAATGCATTCCTTTTAATACTTCTCTCGTCATTTGCTACAATAAATTACTACTAATCATTTAGATGAAATCCACTCGTCATTCAAGTTCATGGGCGTTTGGCTGTGTGTCCCGGGGGTGGCCCCCTTGTTGGTTTTCTGCCATTGCCCCTTGAGCATATGTCGGGCGCCGCCATGGTGGGCGGGTCCGGGCCCGGCTGGGTACCCCTCGTAAAAACTAAGTAATGCAAGTTGTTACCCCCTGCAAGCATTACTTGCAGGGGGTTTGAACTCGAATGTTAGGTAACGTAGATCACGGGTTTTAAAACGCTGTCAAATTCGAGGCTCACTATGAAATTTAGAAATGCTATGGTGGCTAAGGGCGGGGGGAAGGGGATTCCACTATTTCTTACTCAAAATACTAACTGCATTACATTGAGTGAAACAGTTTTGTAAAGTATACGAAGGTTAATACCTACTGGTTTAAACTGACCTAATGCTTATCCAATGGGACGTCCCCTGCATGCATTACTTAACAATATGTTTTTTAATTGAAAAAAAATTGTCAAGTTTTTTTCTTAATGATATCTACATTTGAATTTTGGGTAGGCTATGTAGTGATGATTTATTTTAATTAGTTAATTTTATATTATCAGCTAGATACCTTCTATATTTATGAAAAACAACAGAAAATACCGTCTAAAAGGTATACCTTGCTAGCGTCTTACAAGAAGAATATAGAATATATTAGAATATAGGGCCTACCTAGATAGGTATGCTCGGAGAGTTGAAAAAATCTTATTGTCATGTTTACACCTTAGAAACATGATGATGGTTCCCAATAGGTATCTATCTAGCATTAGGTACCTTTTTGTGATATACCTAGATCGATAGATTTACTCATGACATTAATAAAATTAAAAAATAAATAAAAAATCGTCCTCCCACGACAACCCGAATTGAGTACCTCCTTTTTCGCGTTGGAGTCGATCAAAAAGGAAAAGAATCTAGGGAAAAGGTAAGGAAAATAAGCTTAACTAAGGTAAAAGGTACACGTTAAAAAATATGTACAATTTATTTGTGTAAATAAGAAGAAAATAATATTTAAGTTTAAGAAAATATTCCGAAGTTATAATAGAGAAGCGAAAGGTAAATTAATGACTAAATTCACTATTCGGTAGCTTTGCTTTTAGGTCCAACCCACCATAAAGCCACTCGATTCTCGGTTTTCTTAGCAAAATTCTTGAATGAAAACACTTGATCACTTTCATCGTCACTCACTAGATCGGGTGTGTGCCTTTTTCCAGACGATGTTGCTAGGATGGGGACTCGAGAATTTAAGCTGTTGAAAACATAAGGAAAACTGTCAAAATCGAAGGACACATCTATTAACAATAAATACGTTAAAGGAATATTTTGGGTGTAGCGAGATTGGTAGTACCCATGCATTAGTTGTACTGAGGACCACACAACCAGTTCAACCAATGGCAGATCGTATCGTAACAATAACCATTTTACTAGCCTGATTAGTGACATTTAGGTGATGATGAGACTAAAAATGTTGTTGTCGGGAATGCGACCCTCAATTTACTAACTGCTGAAATTCGCCTCATCCCTGAGTAAACAACATCGAGAAGTTATCATCTATAGATCACTTCTACCCTGCATTTCGTCCAAAGTGGTTCCTCTACTCAATATTTACCTTTTACCTCTTATATAAATTCAATCAAATATTATCAAGTGCTGTATTTCATTCAGTTATCTTCTACATCGAATCGAAGGTATGTCACATGTAAGTTTCAAGTAGAAATATGGAGTGTTTATTCTACAATGCACGCACGTAGTTGTTTACGATTGTTTCGACTGGTTCTTGCTAAGTTAGAATCACTAGTGTATTTTGTTCAAATTTAAATGAAGGCTACAGGGGAAAAGTGATGAATGTCCAAAATAAGGATTTTTGTTGTTTATGCTGCTATCTTGTAGGTTACCATCGGAATTATGTTCCAAGCGCTTTCAACTGGTTGAAAACGATGAAAGTCCAGTTCTGTGAGCTTTTGAAAGTTTAGTGTAATAGGAAAAACGCTGAGGGTCCACGGACATTCATCGTTTTTAACGATAATGAACAGATTCCGCGTGGACGAAACCTTTTACAACAACCTCATTGTTTTCGTATTATCGCTGTCGTGTGAAGAGACTTTTCAATTTTGTATTTGTATAGTTTTGGGTATCTATTTCTAAAAAATGAGCGACTTCGAAGCCGAACCTGCAACTGCATCTGCGAAGAAACGTAAGAAGAATGGGAGACAAACGGAGGTATATAGGTAAAAAAATGCTCTTGTCAACTCATGAAACTGGACCGGATTGCCAGTGCAAACGGCTTCGGTGTTTTGCCGTCGTTAAAGAACCCCAAAGACGTGAAATTATTGCTCCTTTTAATAGGATGCTGGCATATGCAGACGACATCGATGTGATTGGCAGGAGTGAGCGGGATGTGAGGGAGGCTTTCTTGGCATTAGACCGGGAAGCACGAAAAATGGGACTCGCGGTGAATGAGCAAAAAACGAAATACATGATTGCAATGCGTAATCCACCACCAATCCAGCACATTGGCATGGGTGAGTACAGATTCCAGGGTGTTGAATCCTTCAATACCTTGGGTCTGTTGTCACAGCTGCTAATGATATGTTCCGAGAAATCGCAGCTAGACTTGTGGCTGCCAACAGAAGCTACTTTGGATTGGTGAGGCACTTCAAGTCCCGGAACGTGTCAAGGAATACCAAGCTCCTCCTGTACAAGACCCTCGTCCGCCCGATCCTCACCTACAGCTCAGAAACATGGACCCTGACTGCAGCAAATCTAAACGCACTTGAGGTCTTTGAGAGAAATATCCTGAGAAGGATATTTGGACCAGTCAGGTAAGGCACACAGTGGCGAACCCGGTATAATACTGAAGTTTACTCTCTGTATAATGACCAGCGCATTACGGGGTTCATTGAATGTGGGAGGCTGCGCTGGGCCGGCCACGTAGCACGCATGGCTGACACAGAGACACCAAGCAGCATCCTACGAGGGAGTCCTGGAGGAAGGCGGCCTAGAGGTAGACCTGGTCTCCGCTGGCTGGATGGAGTGGAAGAGGATTGTCGGGCAATGGGCATGAGAAATTGGAGGGTTGTTGCCAGGGATCGGACGGAATGGCGACGGCTACTGGAGCAGGTCAAGGCCCGACACGGGCTGTAGCACCATGGGGTTGGTTGGTTTTAATAGGATGAGTAGCTACGACGATCAAAATTTCAATCTGGGAGGTTTGATGAACGTAATGCCTATTAAACGTCGACGACCAAGGAAGAATGCCGATGATGCATTACTTCATGATAACTCCTTCTTCTTCAAGATTCGCTAAGTAGAAGATGAGGTTAGTAGAGAAATTGCAGTCTGTTATAAAGCATTCATTTCAACGTACAATAGCCAATGGGAGACAGCATCCATAGTTCTCCCACCAAAGAAACGGATGGTGCGACCTAGACTCCAGGGCGTTGAGTTTCACCATCCTCATCGCTTGTACACCAGTCCAAACCGGCTCAGAAATTCTTCAACGCACATGTGAGGGATTAGTGGACATTCAGCATTATCAACAAATATGTTGTGGACATTCAGCGTTCTTTTATACAACGTTTGGTGTTTTGAGTTCAAAATTGTAATATTTGAGCGCAGCAGTCCATTGATTTTTTTCTGATTTACAACAACCTACTGGATATAAGGCAATTTTTGGAACCAAATTAAGTCGTAATATGTTAAAATGCCACAGTTTCAAATATTAAAATCGTTTTTTCTCAGTTTTGAAAATTTGTGACCTTTATCATTTTTCCCTGTACCTACTCTTCAAATTGTTTAATTTGCATTATTGAATCAGGCGGCAAAAAATTAAAAATTACCTATTAAATCTATCTACTTTAAAGAAGTATTAAAGTACCTACCTAGTGATTTTTTTAAATTGCAATTAAATTTTGTTCCAATTTTTTTCTTTTTGAAACATGGTCACCCTAGGGTAGGTAAATAATCGAGCACATTCTGGTGCATGTTACTGATCAATTGATCAATTTATGATCGTAATGAGAAGGAGAAATTCAGAAATTATAATACTTTTCATGTGGAATTAGTAAATATCATTCAAAATAATGCATTGAATACTGGTGATAAGTGTGTTTGTCCAGACAGCTGATATAGATGACTATCTGATCATGAGGTTTTGACAATATTAACTAACGAAAAAATTCAACAGTATCAACAGAATTGCTGTTATTCAAACGGCATTTTGGGGCAATTCAAGTTCTTGATTGAAATTGTCGACATCATGATAGGTTTTAGAACAGTTCAAAGTCTGGCTGAACCCCGACTATTCTCATCAACCAACAATAGCTCCGCGATCTTATGATAAATCTATAAGAACTTACCTCACACCATTAACACAATCCGAATGTGTTTTGAACTTGAAGGAAGGCTCACAAATACCCGATTTGCGAGAGACTTCATCTAAATTCCATATTCGAACGACTCCATCTGTTCCACCTGGGAAAAATGCCATATTAAGTCGGTAGGCAGGTACATGAGCATAGTCACAAATCTTATCAGCTTATAGGGAACACTAATGAGCAAAATTTCTTATTTTTCTTCATTGCTTAAGCTATTTCCTTGGGAAATGGGTCCGTTATGAAGGAGCAAAAATTGAATCCTTTTCATGGATGCTACATAGCTAATTACATGGATGCTACAAACTTGATTACATGGATGCTGTTGTTGCTCAATGAGTGGTATGGATACAACACTCATATAAGAGAGTAGTCATGGTTATGAATAAATGTTCATGATATTCAATAAAGGAGGTAGGAGGTACCTTAGGTTCCCTAAGGTATTTACAACTTGAAATTCAGGAAAAAAACCCTCAGAATTCAAGCACCCACCAGAGAGGAGGTGATTTCCATCGTTGCTCACACTAATCCGTATCCTCTGGTTGGTTTCCATGACTCTTGGCAGTATATGAAGTACTTCACCAGGGTTTCTCAAGTCCCAACAAAGAATTTCAGGATCCATGCGGCTACCGGAAAACAGTTTGGTACCGTCAGTAGAGTGCGTTAAGGTCGTCAGGCCATTCCGCTGGCCTTTCAATAAACAAACTGCGTCACCCTCCTCAGTATATAACCCTGAGCAAAAAAAACACACTACTATGTGAGAGAAATTGTACGCTTTAATAAGTCATTGAACACCAAGGAAAGCAGCTCACTGATTGTAAAGAAAGTAAATAAGACCTCGTTCAATATACAATAGTTATGTAAGAAAAATAAACTTACCAATAGTCCTAGAAAAGGAACCAGCAGCAAAGAGAGAATTCATGGACGGATTTTGAGAAATGCACGATATGTAACCTGTCTGTTCGTTCAATCCTGAAAAAAAGCACAGGAGGAATTTTCCATGTGAAATTGATCCACCCTACATAACAATACATGCTTCTTCCTATTATGGAAGAGTATTAGATTGAAAGAAATTCTTAAAGAGAACACAACGTTAATTAAACGAACTTTTTGTGTTCAACGTTTGACACGTTGTACCAGGCACAGAAATATCGAAGATTTTTATCATGTTTCTGTAACCGCAGTATATTTTACCACCATCCCGGGTGAATGCGAGTCCAAAACAGCTGGCGACTTCGAACACACTGAAACGTTAAAATTATTATTATTAAAAATCAAGCACAATTTTGATTAAAATGTCTAACCATCACTGTATATAAAAACTGAGAGGAGGGACACAATGGTTTTTAGGTGCTTACTCATCAACATACCTATCTCACGTATGGTTCATTTCCTGTAACTGTAAACATAAAAGTAGCCTTTAAACTTAAACTTTCCAACGGTGTATCATTTTTTTAAATTTAGTATACTAATTAATGAAAAAAAAAAACACTGAAAACAGAATGGGTCTGAATGGAACTCGGCTTTTTCATTAATACTACCAACAAGCAATAACATCGCTATCCGAGAGCTGTGGGGCCATCATAACGAAATCTAGTTCTTGATTGCTAAGAAAGGCCGACTGATTAGGTTCTATTGAAAGAAACGAACGGGTTCTAACCTTCGAGCTTTATTCAAAGAATTTGATCAGCTGAAATTTGAACGGACATTAGGCCTATTCCCGTCAGTTAAGAGTCTTGCGATTCACACTCGTGTTTCTGATTTATTGGAAATCCAACCATTAAGTTTTTAAGGGGAGAGAACGGTTGGTCCTACAGAGCTCAGGGTTGTCTCTTTAAATTCTAAAACTCCAATAGTATTTTGGTGGAAAAACAATACCTTCATAACGAGTTTTTGAGCTAGAGCGATTTGAAAGTTACAACTCCTATTTTTTACCTCTTAGATGTGTCTGATACTAACCAAAAGCTTCGATGCACACATAGACACTAAATGGAGCATATACATCAAATTTCATCAAAATCGGTCCATGTTAACCAAGGAAAGTGCCGCATATGACGTACGGTAGAAAAATTTTATATCAGATTTTTTGATTTTACGTACCTTGAAACGTAAACCATCAAATTTTGAAGGGGGGGGTAAACTTCTTTTCTCGCTCAATTCCAAAGTTTATTATAGAAAAAATATACCAAAATCAAGTTTTAATGCAGGATAATCAAGGGTTTTTGATGGAATCCAGTGATTGAGGGTGTTATTAGAGGTGGGTAGGAAATCGCGTCACTGGTTAAAGTCACCTATTACCAGAGAGTCACCGTTCCGTTTGTCACCTATTACGGAGCAGACCCTATTACCAACGGACTTGCAGTGACAGCAGGTAAAATAACTCTCCCTTCCTCCATGCTCCGAATCACTATCTCAAATTATTCCACTTTGACCCCTTCGGAGCTTCTTGAATTGTCACTGTGTGCGTTGTCACTACAGTGCCGTTGGCGCTACTCGTCACTCCGTAGTGGTTGGCGCTGGTTGTCACTTCATGGGCGGTCGGCGCTACTTGTCACGTTGTCACTCTTGGAGCTCCTTGTCACGGTTGGAGCTCCATCGTCACTTGTCACTCTTACCATTTGTGTAGCGTGATCAGGTGATCGGTTGTCTCTCGTCCCTCACGTCGTACTTTCCGCGGCCCGGGACTCTCGCCTTTAGTTTGACTCGTGTTGCCCGTTTAGTTCGATGTTTTTCGATAGTTTCATTGTTTTGTGATTAGTTGAGATGAATAAAAAACCGAAATCTTCTCAATTATGGGCGATTTTTAAGCTCATTAAAAGGTCGAAAAACTGCCAAGTGCGACCTATGTGGTCAAGTTTGTATGTAGTTTCAAAACTACCATTACCTACAAATTAAAAAATATAATTCGTAATAATTTTTTCTATTTGCTCATGTTCCTTCATTTGTTTCAATTAGAGATAATATTGAGGTGAAAATGTATGTTACCTACCAATAATGATCGACTGTGATAAATTCCATTTTTTTCTTATTTATTCCATTTTACCTACCAACGGAGGACTATGATGACTCTGGGACCACGATCGATAAATTAATTATTTCTGAGCTCTAAACATATTAATCTGATTGCTGAGTGTCTCATACTAGGTGCTTAAATCGGTAAAACGTAATATACAAATATAATGGAGGGGTATATAAATTTTTTCTCAATGAACAGAACCAATTTTTTATTAGAAATATGAGACCGATACGCTAGTTGCGTCTATTGGGGCAAGAACTCTCGTTACGGAAATCACTGCTGGTATGAGTCACTTTACACCGAGCAGCGCCGCAGTTCCAGGATGCGCTTCTCTGTCACCCTATTACAAAGTCACCTATTACTGGAACCTATTACCGGCCTGTCACTGTCACGTTGTCACCTATTACCAAAAAGTAACCGTTTCGCACATCACTAGGTGTTATGCTCTCAAGTCTCGACTCTATCGACTTTCAACCTATTTTATGATAATCTACAGGAGTAGTGTTGAGGAAAATATAACCTGTAACATAGGTTTCAAAATTTTGATAAATCCACACGGTTCAAGGCGAGTTGTAATGTCGCAAAAATGCACTATTTTTAAAAATCAATTTTCTTTTAGTTAAAAGAGAGTTGCTAGTGGGTTTGGTTCGGCTTAGATACGGCGTGACGTATTAAACACACTCTCAATCCAGTGCCATATTGTTACACACACACTCAATGCAGCGCCGTATCCGATCCAGCGCCGTAATATTACGGCAGAATACGTCACTCAGAGGCAATCTGGAGCGCCATATTGAAAACATGGCGGACGATCCAGTTCCGGTGGCGCCATATCGACCCTACTAGGAACTCTCTAAAATGAGATAAATTTTGGTTTTGCATCAGGGAATGGGAAGTTTAATGCTTATATTTAGGCATGTATTTATTTTTTAAGCACAGTGAAGATGGGTTCACAAGCGTCCGACTCTGCATTCTGCCCACTGATTGGCCAAGAACAGACAGAAAGAGTCGGAGAGAGGGGGGTAATATTGTCGGAGAGGCACTTTTGGGAGGGACTGTCCGCATCAGAAAAATTGGATATTTGACGGAAAGAGATGGAAAGATTCGGAGAGAGGGTGGTTAAAGTGGGTGGTGGAAGGAGGGATATGGGGGTGGCAATAACGCAATGATAAGCGCGTTGGAAAATGGGCGCCTGTGAACAACCAAACGGAATGTCGAAAAGAAACGGGAAGAGTCGCAGAGTCGAAAAAAGTTGCAGAGTCGGACGCTTGTGAACCCACCTTAACCTAAGGTGGTTATAGTTATGGCTATTTCAGTGACAGGTCGAGAAAACAGAAAGAATCTTGAAATGTCAAAAAGGCACTGAGAAGACATGAAAAGTGTGTATAAAGAAACTGAAAGTCTTGGGAAGGGAGTGATAGTTAACCCCAATCCCGGCGGAAGAGCTAGTGCATCAACCTGTACAGTTTTCATGTTACTTGTTAGAGTTACGTTCAGTAACACTAGTAACACTAGTAGTGTTACTTGCTAGTGCATCAACCTGTACAGTTTTCATGTTACTTGTTAGAGTTACTCAACGTAACACCAATGTCACCTTAGTGCATTTTTTCGACAATACTGGGAGCTTCTGGTAGACGATTAACACAAAGATTTGTTGAAAATAATTTTGATTTGAATACGTTTTTATGAAGTCGAGACATGACTAAATACATGCTTTTTGTAATGGCATACATCTATGTTCAGTAGTTCTCCAATAAAGTGACGTGTAGGAAATCCCAGAGTGGCATGAGTCATCACCAACACAGGCGAGGCGAGGAAGGGAAAGAACACGTCATCTGACGTCACCTCTTTTCCACTCTCCCCTCACCATACTAACTTGAGTATACAGGGTGTCACCCTTACGGGCGCACCACCGGGCAGGGTTCGATTCTACTACTAATTTGCAACAAAAAATGTCTCTTAGCAATTTTGTTTTAGAGGCTTCGTTTTCGACTTATTTCACATTTAAGATTTTTTTCGTGTTTTCGACCTTACATCATTAAAATGGCTATAACTCCCTTAATTGATGGAGTAAATTCAAATGTGATTATATCATTGGAAAGAGCGTCAAATTTTCTATATCCCTGATGGGGTTTTAGAAAATTTCAAATGAAACGAACGGGTGTAAAATAAACCAAAAGTAAAAAATTGGGAAAGTTTCGAAAATTTTCACTTTTTTCAAAGTTTGTTTCTCGAAACGTCGTGAACGGAAATTTCCATGCTGTAGGCCTAAAAGTTGCATGTGAATACCAGCTTTCTAACGGTGTAGTCATTTTTTTTTTAAACACCACTTATTCAGTTATAAAATGATGCTTTTAGGGCAGAAAACGATCATTTTAGGGTGTAAATCGGCGTTTTTCACCAGAAATGCTTTCCTACTTAATAAATCATTTGACATGAAATTTTACGTAATTTTGACGCTGAATCACTTTCCGATCTCCTCGACAAACAAATAGTACTTTCAAGCCCTTTCCGTTGGGCGAAGGGCTCAATCTCGTTAATCGTTTTATCCAAAATTGTCATTAAGGGAAATCTGGGTTATTAATGACTCGCACTCCTTCCACTTTGTTGACTTACCTAATTTTTGCCCTCTCTCTTGAAAATATCGTCTTGATTGATCATTTGCGGAAAGCTTTATCTTTTCGATAGATAACAAGTTGGGAGTCGAGGACTCAGTTGTTGTACCCTGTTTAACCGAGAAAGGGCTTGAAAAGTACTATTTGTTTGTCGAGGAGATCGGAAAGTGTTACCATTCGATTCAGCGTCAAAAAGTACGCAAAATTTCATGTCAAATGATTTATTAAGTTGGAAAGCATTTCTGGTGAAAAACGCCGATTTACACCCGAAAATGAACGTTTTCTGCCCTAAAAACGTCATTTTATAACTGAATAAGTGGTGTTTTTTAAAAAAATGACTACAACGTTAGAAAGCTAGGATTCACATGCAACTTTTAGGCCTACAGCATGGAAATTTCCGTTCACGACGTTTCGAGAAACAAACTTTGAAAAAAGTGAAAATTTTCGAAACTTTCCCAATTTTTACTTTTGGTTTATTTTACACCCGTTCGTTTCATTTGAAATTTTCTAAAACCCCATCAGGGAGATAGGAAATTTGACGCTCTTTCCAATTATATAATAAAATCTGAATTTACTCTATCAATTAAGGGAGTTACAGCCATTTTAGTGACGCAAGGTCGAAACACGAAAAAAATCTTAAATGTGAAATAAGTCGAAAACGAAGCCTCTAAAACAAAATTGCTAAGAGACATTTTTTATTGCAAATTAGTAGTAGAATCGAACCCTGCTCGGTGGTGCGCCCGTAAGGGTGACACCCTGTATAAGCCGCACTCAGGGGTCTTCCTACATGCATTCGTACCTCGTCTATCCGACTTATCATTTCTTGTCTTACCTACAGCCCCCATAAAGGCGCCGAACCTCTAGCTCCCCTTAGGGACCTCTTCAGAACAGTAGGCCTCACTAGGTAAATGTTCCGCCTCCCGCCGGTGAGTCTGTTATCAGACGCCGAGGTCGTTGGATAGATTCTGCGAGCACTTATCCTTATGGTAGGCCGCAAGGCGCCGCGGATGGAGTGCTAAAGCCCTAGGCTTTAGGGATCAATCTCTCCATTGAGTAGGATTCACGTCAGCGCATCGAGAGGACCATCGCCCTCACTCAACAACACGCAGAATACAACACTTTTACATGTTTATGAACTACCAAGCCTAAATCTCAATATTTATGTACATAGTGAATACATCAAACTACTTACTTATTGTAACCGATATAAGATGCTCTAACAGCTCCCGTGAAGGCATCAATTAGATGAACTGGAGCGCACGAACTGGCGCTTATGAAACTGGAAGAAAAATATTATTCATAGAATCTTTTGTCGTTATTAAGAAACAATGATACATTTTATAACAAATTTAATTTCGATTAAGGAACGTGGAGGGAAGTGCAGAAATTGGGATTTGGAGTCAGCTTCTCAAAATCAAACTTTCCATTTTCGGTAGTTTTGCAAACAATTGAATTTGAAGTGTGGTGTGCGCATGCGCGTAATGTCCTCTAAATATATGACGGCGGATAAGGTTGATTGTCCTGAATTTCCCCTTCTTCAGGACCCGAATAATCCCATGATGATGAAATCTCTGAATAATCGGAATTCTTTAATCAAACTATGGGCTATATTTTTAAACTGTTGTCAAAAATGAATTATTAAGAGGCTTTGTAATTGAATATTAGTATTGATTAGATAAATTCAGCTCATCAGACCCGGAAAATTCCCCCCTCGATAAACATAGTACGTTTGCAGTAGGTATACGACCAACGAAATTGCTAGTACCTTCTCAAGGCAGAACTCTCATAAAACTGTGCCACCAAGGGCCTCGACGAAGGGTTTAGGGGCTGCACCCCGTGAATCCAAAATAATACTACCAGGGAGCAGTGTTGGGCAGTAGTTAACTACTTGTCGTAGTTAACTACATTTTTAACTACTAACTACTAGTAGTTAACTACATCGTGCAACTAACAACCAGTAGTTAGTAGTTACAGAGAAGTAACTACTTTTTTGCAATTACTAATTAGTAGTTAGAAAGGAGTAAGTAAGTACTAACCAACAATAATTGTTCATAATAATTCCACAATAATTCCAATTATTGGAAAAAGTAGTTAAACATTATTAACTACTAACTACAATGTAGTTATAGTGATGTAATTAACTAAGCTAGCTAACTACTCGGTTGTTTAGTACTACTCAATTGTTACCGATTTCATGATTTTCCGTATTTTATTTACCTATTTATTTATCATTATTATTTTATTATTATTATTTCTTTTAATAATGTCAAGTAGGTATGTAGGTACTGCTAAACTTTGGGAGTCGTTTCTACAACTCATTCCGCCAAACTTTGGGAATGTTATTGTAGTTCCAAATACCAACTTTTACCTAAAAAACTTTTAAAAATCAGTTGTAATTTTTTTCACTTTTGAATTCTAATGACACCTCATTTCAAAGGGTTTTCAACGCTGAATACGTTGGTCAAATTAGAATTGAGTTGACAAAGTATTCTCGTTGTGTCATTATAATTATAAGATCCAGGATTTGATTCAGAATGCTCTGAAACGGATTAGTATTTTAATGTGGTCAACATTTTTGGCATGCTCGGATTCTGTAACTACATTCGGGAGAATGTAGTTAGTAGTTATAAAAACTTAGTAACTACTAACTATATTGTAGTTAGTGATTGCAAAAAATTGTAACTAATTTTTCCAACTACTAGTTAGTAGTTAAACTTTTCTAACTACTAACTAGCAATTAGAAAAAGTTGTTAAACATTATTAACTACTAACTACAAATGTAATTAGTAGTTGTAACTACATCTTAACTACAGTAGTTGTAGTTAGTAGTTGTGATTACAGTTTGCCCAACACTGGCAGGGAGGTATTCTCTGAGGGGTTTTCTCGAGCGTCCATAGACGACACCTAATGTGTTTGCCTTCAGAGCTGAACTTAATCAAATCTCACAAATCAGTAATTAAATTATCAATCATATTGATATCATATTTGATGAAATATAACGATTGAAGCAACGTAGGAATTGATATTGAATGTTGTAGGAATTCTCCGCTGAAATATAATAATCTAAAGTCTAGCTGTAAAAATGAATTGTTCCGAGTCTACCAAAGTTGAACTATGCAAATTATACTCTGCATTTCCCCAACGTACCTAAGGTCCTTGTTCATCATGAAAATAAAGAAGAATTTAATTTTTATCACACACTTCAGTGTATTGATAAGGTTGGTACAACGAAACTATAGAACAAGATACACAAAATGTGTGTAACTATATGTGACCGTCCATGGGAAAAGGGACCTTAAGTTAGATTTTGTGAAAATGGAGTTATTGGTATTTTCGAATAGTAGAAGAGTAGCTGAACACGATGGTGTTTTCAAAATTTTTCTGCGATTTTTTTTCAAAAAGTTATGAGTTTTCGAAGTTTGAGTTTCGAAAAACACAGTTTCGAGAAAACAAGCCTCAAAGTTTACCAACATTTTTCAAGTGTTCAAATGTGAATATTCGCCGTTCTAACAGGAATTTTGAGTCAATTTTTTTTTTTTCATCCATTAGGTACTCATTCACAACCAATATCTGAACATTTTCTACGATTTTTTTTTCAAAAAGTTATGAGTTTTCGAAGTTTGAGTTTCGAAAAAACACAGTTTTCAGAAAACAAGCCTCAAAGTTAACCAACATTTTTCAAATGTTCATATGTGAATATTCGCCGTTCTAACAGGAATTTTGAGCCAATTTTTTTGACGTGATAACGTCTTATAAATTGATTTACCGGGGACACTTCAAGAAACTGCGTTACGCTCCGCTCACGGAGGGGGTGCAGCTCGGCGCTCCCTAAAGCGCCCCCCCCCCCGCGCACCCCCCCCCCCCCCCCCGCGTCCAACCCTTCCCCGGCGCTTACAAAAGCGAGAGCGCCCCGCCCCCCTTCCCTGGCACTCACTCCCCCCCCCCCACCCATGGGAAATACCTACTACCTACGGGAAATACCTACTCTGTGCAACTTGACAAAGAATTTTATTTTATCCTTCTTCCTACTATACGAATGAATATTAACATTAAAATTATTTTACCACTCAAAGTCGTTGTCACGTAAAACTTTCGCCCGTATACCGACTTTACAGGCAACAACACAGGGTTTTTTCATCCATTAGGTACTCATTCACAACCAATATCTGAACATTTTTGGGGCATTAGTCTAGCGACCGGTTGGCAGTGACGCAGGTTCATCCCCACTTACTTACCTCTTCCTAGCAGAAATTTCGTACCTATCAGTTTATTTCTCTCAAGTTCTAAATTAAACAAGCAAAAATCGTTATCTGGCCAAATCATAGAAAAACAAGAGATAATATCTCTTGGAAACTGTTGGAAACACTGCTTTGGGAAAAGGGACCTTAAGTTATCCCCTCCTCCGCTCCATATGAATTATGGAGCGGGGGGGGGGGGGGGTGGTTAACTTAAGGTCCCTTTTGTTGAGATTGACCTTCTCTCGATTTTTTCCATTTTTCGATTATTTAATCGATATAACCTTGCAAACGGCCTGTATCTCCATAAAGAGGGATAGTTGCTGCATCAGAATCGATCAAAACCCAAAAATCGATTTTTTTGGCATTTTTTCTTAAAACTGCTCTCCTGAACATTTTGCCATTTTAACTTAAGGTCCCTTTTCCCATGGACGGTCACATATTTAGACACCTTAAAGCACAAAAGCGCTATCTATCCCATCTATCTTCTTTCTTTTTTTAATTTCAGAAAAAAAATTAATTTAACAAAACTATTATTGGCCTTTTTGACGATAATAGTTTGAAATTTTTTTATTTTTTTTATTTCCATCCAAAATCACAGAAAAATATACAAATGAATAACATAATGTATAAATCTTCCAATACATAATAATACACCTTATAATGATATATAGGTATATAATATAATTACTAAACATAAAATAACATTTGGCTTCTGAGTGTACATACTCCATCACCTAAAATTATGGAAATTAATGAGGAATTTCACCGAATTCTGTTTGCATTTTTCCTGAATAGTTAATGGTGTGGGATATATGAAAATAGGGCTGATTTCGGAAAATAAGTCTCTTGTTATTTTTGGGAGACAATAAAAATGTTTGATTTCAAAACTAACCGGGAAAACAGGCGTGAAGCGGGAACGCTCGCTGATTGGGCTGTTCGGATCGCCATCTCCTCCCAGTGTTGCCCATTGGGACGACGAAATCGTGGTTTCTAATAGAAAAGTTATCAAACAAAAACAGGGGAAACCTAATTTTCCCCATCTTGCTTTTTCTATTTTTTCTTCAGTTTTTCGATTTCGAACTTTACTGTTTCGTGAAATTTTGCATCTAGGGACTATAGATTTCTCAATCTCAGCGCTTCAAGCGGCCATAAATGAACTATTCCAGGATGACGTCATTTTCCCGTTTTTTTAAACATTCGTATTTTCTACACTGTTTTGTTTATTCGTAAATTAGGAAGTTCGGGCTGAAAGTTTGCCTTAGGAGGTTTTTCGAGGTGCTGAATCCAATTTTGGGGTCAAAAATAGGAAATTCCTCATTCTCCATATGGGCACCAGCGTGGCGGAGAATGAGTATAGGTTCTTACTTGATTTATTTACTTTTCTTTAAGTAAACTTTATTTGTTATTTTTCTTTAGTTTGGCTTACTGTCTCCATGCCCACTGGTCAAAAAAGTATTTATAAAATATTTTCTAAGTTCAATTTTTATTGTATTTGGTGATTTTTCCAAAATTTGTAGAACGCTTATCCTCGTTTATTTCGGCAAGTTATTAAAAAATGAAATGCTCCGATACGTGAAAAAATTTTGTGCAGCAGTCGTCTTTACTCTCGGGGTCTCCATGAAGTACCCCTGTGAAAAGCGTGTACGCAAAGCCTGCTGTGGAAAAGAATAAAGTTTTGTTTTAAACAGTTGCTGAACAGCACTCTATTGTAGAGATCACCGATCTTTAGCAGTTTTAACTTTTGGAAGAGTGGTGCAGTGTGTTCCCTCCATTCTACTTTGGCTATGGCGCGAATAAACATTTTGCTTCCGAGTCTACCAAGGTAGCGGAAGCTTTGTTTTCACTTTTCAAGGACGAAAAAAAAAGTTCTCCAAAATCAAAATTTTCACTCGCGTTTTGCGTTTTAGACCTTTCTGAACAATTTTGGTTCCGTGTCTGTCTGTCTGTGTGTCTGTCTGTCTGTGTGTCTGTCTGTCTGTCATGAATTCCTTGTAACGGCCATAACTTCTACATTTTCCATCCGATTTCAATGAAATTTTCAGGGATGTTACAGATTAGTGATTAGATGGTCCCCTATGAAAATTATCACCTTCGGACTGATAGTAGTCACTGCGCATGCGCAAACGTTAATTTCCTTGTAACGGCCGTAACTTCCACATTTTCCATCCGATTTCAATGAAATTTTCAGGGATGTTACAGATTAGTGTTTAGTTGGTCCCCTATGAAAATCATCACCCCCGGATTCATAGTAGCCGATGCGCATGCGCGAACGTGAATTTCCTTGTAACAGCCGTAACTTCCACATTTTCTACCCGATTTCGATGACATTTTCAGGGATTACGCGGATTAGGTTGTAGATGGTCCCCAATGAAAATCAAGGCCTTAAAATTTACAGTAGCCTCTGCGCATGCGCAATCGTAAAATCCTTGTAACAGCCGTAACAGTTGCGTCTGAGGTGAGGATCCCAAAACCAATCCCTTTGTAGATCAGTGAGCAAAGTACTGGACTCACAACCTGGAGTCCCAGGTTCGACTCCCAGTCCTACTAAGAAAGTTTTTGATTCCAATCACTACCGCACTTACATTTTTCGTCCGAATTTGATGAAATTTTCTAGGATTGTTCATTGGCGTGTGGATGGTCCCCTATGAGGGTAGTGAAAGGTACTTAGAGATTGATGTTTTGAGATTAACTACTATGCATCGGATCATCTATATAATCGGGTTATGGATACGAGGAAGCTATGTGCCACACCCACTTGGCAGACGTTTTTGTGTTATTTCTACTCTTTGCATGATTGTTGCATACGCACCACCCCATATTGGCAGACCATACAGCAGTATCGACTGAACCAAAGCACCGTAGACTTGTCTCATAATGGTAGATGACACTATTCTTCTCAATAAAGAGAACAAGTACATACATTTTCTCAATTTTACAATAAGTGAGGCTATGCTCCCACATCATAAGATTATCAATGTAAACCCCTAGGTATTTTATATGTGTGGAGCGCAGTAGGGTCTTACAGTCAGTACACTTCTGACTCACACAATGAACTTTGTGCATTTTAAGTCTCAAATCATCTGAGGGTAAACTAGTTTTTGACCAGGCAAAAGGTACGTATGTAGTTTTACCAACATTCAATGTGAGCTTATTCTCAACCATCCAGCTATTTACTTTTTTCAAACCTCTCTCTGCTTTTTCGAATGTATCCTGCCATGTGTCCCCACTAAAAATCAGAGCAGTGTCATCAGCAAACATCACGGCTTCCCCCAATTCAAAAACTTTACTGTCAAATATGTGGTTTGAATTTCTTGAAGAAATTAAAGAATGTAATGTGTAATAAGCCATTATTTGAGGAATTGTGCACTAGTGATAACTTCTTTTGGGTTTTCTCAAAACTCCATTTTTGGATAAAGCGCCTTTTTGCTTCAAGGAATCGATATGTGTAGTTCATACATTGCCTAACCATAATATCAAATTGAAAGTATGATAAATGAACAAACCAAGCTGTCTCTGGCGCCCACGATGACATGAAAGGGAACCACTCGTAATCGTAAACTGCCCCGTTTTCCGACACTGTGAGACTGGGTTTGAAAGGACCGTTCAACTTATCGAGGGGACCCATTTCTTTTTTTGAATACGCTTCAGCAGGGAGATCGAACAGCCTTAGCCTCTGATCAGCACAACAAGTCAGCAAACAGGAACCATCTGGAGACCTGAAAAATCAATTTATTAGGAGCAGCTTGTAGCAGTTCCCCGAACTGCTACGCGGACAAGGCCTAAGGAGGCGTCCCTACTCTCCTAGACTGGGAACGAGCTCGGCATTCAGTCACTTTCCTGCCTTGCTCCTGGTAAGTGATCTCTCCACATATTTTAATATTTTGCGGTTTCCCTTGATACCCAAAATCCATTCTCATATCATTAAAGAGTTAATCGATATAAACCACACTCCGTTTTGTTATTGAACCATACCCAATTCATATCTATATTATAATTATTTAATTAATAAAATAAAACCATATTTTGAATCATTGGGTAGAAATAAGAGCTGGTTATTCCATCAGAATATTTCCAACTCTATTTCATGGTAGCAGAGAGACTGGGAACGAGCTCGGCATTCAGTCACTTACCAGGAGCAAGGCAGGAAAGTGACTGAATGCCGAGCTCGTTCCCAGTCTAGGAGAGTAGGGACGCCTCTTCAGGCCTAGTCCGCGTAGCAGTTCGGGGAACTGCTACAAGCTAGAATCGTTTACAAACATAGTTGAATTGTAGGTACATGATAAAAAAGGGGTAAAAAGTATGATAAAAAGTGATATTGAACGCTACCATTTGCATGAGTCGAGGTATTGCTCAGGGGAAAAGAAAGATTCTGAGTTCAATATTTCTTGTATAGACTCGAAATCATAGAGAGGAAATTGTGGTACTGCTTCAGCTGCATTGGTGTCGGTGGTGGTTATATTTATTCCAACAGGATCTGAAGCCATTTCATTGTTATCTGACGTATTCAAGACTGCTTCATATCCCGTCTCATCTTTAGCAGTAGAGGCTCCCGAGTTGTCAACAGTTTTTTCCACTGCGTCAACCTCAGCGACAAGATTTTCCCTGACACCTTCGGAAACGTCCATACATTCTTCTTGGGGACTTACGTTTCCACCGTCACTTGGACTGGGTACTTTATTTATGTTCACGCATTCATTGGTTCTGCCTGAATCGACATCTATTGAGGAAGCAGGCTCCATTTGTAAATATACCGATGTACTCAAGGGCAGCGAAGTTCAAACCCCTGACACCCTTGGTTGAAAACTCACTGAAAACCAGATTAAAAATAATTTAGGAGACGGTAAATTCATTCAGTTGACGTGCAAAATGCATGAGACCAAAACTAGAGAAAAAACCACTATCGGTGAGTAGTAGGTATCCACTTGTACACTGTTCAACTTAAGGTCTACCCTAACGATTCATGAAATGAATAAAATCTCCGCACCTCTGGCACCGGAACTTTTGTACCTATCGACATCTCAGAGAGAAGAGAGATCACGAGATGAAGGACTAGACAACAGAGAACACAGAGAGAGTACCGGAGAAACGCGGATACACATGAATCGGTAAGGTAACGCTAAGACAGAGTTTGTTTACTTGACACACGCTTAAAACATCGTGAAGGTTATATTGTTGGATGGTTTCTTTTTTTTTGTCTCACCCAGAAAACTTCGCGCGGCCACTGGTGATGCTGTTGACGTTCCTTCTAAGGGAAAGTTGGCCTTCCCCTAAGTAGGTAGCACAGACAGTCTGTAAAAGGGATATTCGTGATGGCACGTGATTTCGTAAAGATAAGGGCGCGAGCTCAATTTACTAATCGAAATGTAGTTGCAACTACATAAAGTAGTTGAAAAGGCCAACTACTTGTTTCAATTTCTTTTTGACATTTTCATGTCTTTGCTTTGGCACATAAACTGAAACATTGTCTAGAAAACTAAGCAAGTCTTGCTCACGCGACCAATAAATAAAATAGATTCACTGTGTTGCGTAGAGAACAATCAACTGTTTTCTTATTTTGATGCTTGGGCACATGAACTAACAACCTTACTTCACTACCTTGTTGTGTAGTGGTTGACATGAAAATGCCCCAATGTGTTGCAGACTCGTATGCAAGCATTTGGGAAGATTGGTTTCTTTAACCAAGAAACTGAGCTGAGATAATAGAGGTAAATTTAAATTGGAAATCTCTACGTGATTCAGGGTTTTAAATTTAAGCTTGTAAAACTCATTAGTAGGTAAGTAAACATATTTTGGTATAAATATTAAAATTTTGAAATATTACCTACATAAAAAGTAACAGCTGCTATAAAAAGTGGAAAAATAAATAGGTACCTACTTTTGAAAGTAAAATTGAAATTGAAATATAAAATTTCAAAATATAAAATTTTCAAAATGAAAATTCAAACTTTAATATCTGATGAAAGCAATTGCTAGCAGCAGCTCGCGTCAGTTCCAGTACAACACATTCAGAGGTTGTTACTTTCTTTTCCATCTATGATTTCTTGAATCCAATGCCTCATTAAATAAAGTATATGAAATTGGTTGAAAAAATTATGACTCATTGGAAAAAGCTATACAGGGTGTCTACACTTTCGATGGGCATAACTTCAGGGTTCGATTCTACAAGGTATTTCCAACAAAAAATGTCTCTTAGCAATTTTCTTTTAACCCACTCAAAATTCTATTTTTTCCTCTTTAAAGTTTTTTCCGCGTTTTCGACCTCACTGCACTGATATGGTCATAACTTCCCTTATTTCTCCTGAAAATTCAAATCTGACTACACCGTTAGAAAGAGCGTTAAATTATCGAGCTACTTATAGCAAAATCAAAATTTTCAGCAATAAAATAGTATCAAAAAATCAAGTCAAAAAGCGAACTTTAAAATTTTTGTTGAAACTTGACTTTCTTCGTCCAACGTTTTCACTCTAAATCCCTGCCTATTTCGATGGGCGCTCTTCGGAAAAAAACATGCTCAAATTGTCAGCTTTCCAACGGTCTATCAGTTTTTCTTTTTAGATTCAAATTGGAAGAGTAAATCAAGGTTGAATGCCAAAAAACGTGTGTTTGACATGAAAATCCAGTGTTTCAAGCGGTTTATGGTCCCCCTCGATCTCAAGGCGGCTTGACGAGTTTGGTATCATTTTCTATGTAATTATTTACGCTGAATCCAATGGTGATACTTCCGAATGGTTCCGACTGCTAGAAAGTGGATTTTTCGAAGAAAGCCTTCATTTTTCATACATAAAATTCGCATCGTACATAAAGTAACACCGTTCTACTCTTCTATTCAATAAAAACACCGAATTTCTAGCTGATTGAAGTTTTTGTTGAGTAGAAAAGAGTAGTTTTTGTTGTCCTTTATGATATCTTCCATATCTACGAATAATGCGTATTTTATGTACAAAAACCGAAGGTTTTCTTCGAAAAATCCACTTTCTAGCAGTCGGAATCATTCGGAAGTAACACTATTGGATTCAGTGTAAATAATTACATAGAAAATGATACCAAAATCGTCAAGCCATTGTAACCCCATTTATCACTATGGGAACCCTCGAAAGGGAGCAGAGGAATCTAATAAGAATCTAATAGAGAGAATCAAAATAAAGATACCTCAAGGACCTATTCTGTATTACTGTTATGATTTTAATGCGGATACAACTTACCTTAGCTGTCTGTATTCCCTGGAGATGTAGAGCTGCCACCACCTACTTAGAAAGTAGGAACTAGTCTATGACTAGTTGAAGTTAAGTTAATAAAATGAAGTTAATGTAGTCAAGTGAAGTTACGTTAAATTGTTGATTAAGCAAAACAAGTGAATTTACTGTAAAATACCTATTACTGAATTTACTGGTGAAATATACCTGGTCAGTAGGAGATAAGCCAGTGAAAGATAGAAGTACTTCCGTATGGGTGTTGTATTGTCAAATCCGTGAGACAAATAAAATATATTACACTCTCAATCCTTACTATACCTATTCCTAGTATCACTCTCACTCTCTCTCTCAATATCAAAATGAATATCTCTACTTGGTAGACAAGGGTGGACTAGGTGGTGGACACTTAAGGTGGACACCACGTGTAGACAAGAATTAAGTTTTACAAGACAAATTAAATGAAATATTACAATTTAAATTATAAGGGGGGAAATTATGGGTAGGGCCATTCTCAGTCTTTTATCTTTTATCGTGGTATTTTAAGCGCCAGCTCGCCAGTCTTTGAAGAGAAAATCACTTATAACCTATCAGTCGAAATTGTCTATATACAAAATAATGTGGATAAATCCTACCAGTTTGAACAGTTCGTAGATGGGCAGGTGCTGTCGCTGTCGCCGTCGAAGATGAAGTCGGAGTCAGGGTGAAACCAGGACGTGGACGCTCGAATGATCGGGGGGGGCTGCAATTCTCGGTCAGCTTGTACTCTCGCCACAGTCAAGTGCCAGTCAAGGAATGAGGCGGTCAGGGCTGTGCGTGGGGGTCCTTCGGTTTGGAGGGGGTGGCTCGTCGGCGGGGCGCATGCGCGGAGAGAGGGGGACGCGATGGTGGCGCCTCCGGTGCTGGCTGGCGGAAGCTGGTGCTGGGCACTGGTGGCGCTATCGGTGTTGGCTGCTGGAAACTGGGTTCTGGCGGCGATCCGGCTGATCGGGCCCACGCGCGTTTGAAGGTGGTCTGAGAGGTCGGGGGATTAACGGTAATCCTCAGGGGAGGAACCCGGGGATTACACCATTTTGAGATCGAAGGGGACCATAAACCGGCTTGAAACACTGGATTTGCTTGTAAAACACACGTTTTTTGACATCCAAACTTCATTTACTCTTCCAATTTGAATGTTGAACAGAAAAATTGATAGACCGTTGAAAAGCTGACAATTTTAGCATGTTTTCTCCGAAGAGCGCCCATCGAAATGGGCAGGGATTTAGAGTGAAAACGTTGGTCGAAGAAAGTCAAGTTTCAAAAAAAATTTAAAGTTCGCTTTTTGACTTGATTTTTTGATACTATTTTATTGCTAAAAAAGTTTGATTTTGCTTTAGGTAGCTTGGTAGTTTAACGCTCTTTCTAACGGTGTAGTCAGATTTGAACTTTCAGGAGAAATAAGGGAGTTATGACCATGTCAGTGCCGAGAGGTCGAAAACGCTAAAAAAAAACTTTAAAGTGGAAAAAATAGAATTTTGAGTGGGTTAAAAGAAAATTGCTAAGAGACATTTTTTTGTTGGAAATACCTTGTAGAATCGAACCCTGAAGTTATGCCCATCGAAAGTGTAGACACCCTGTATACCAGCTTTGTACCTGCAGCAGGTCTAACAAATTTGAGTAATTCAAAATCTAAATTTACTATGGCATTTTGCGTTTCAAAGTTTTCAGAATCCTTCACCATTTCGGTCTAATTAATGTGCAGATTTATCCAACGATGGTCTTCTAAGAATTTCATTAACAACACAGAAGTAGTAAATTCCTCACATACGCAAACGTGGTTTTTCTTTAACATCAATTTCTCTGGATTTAATTGGTCGATTTCATTCAAAATATTCATCCTTTTCTCTGTAAAGAAGTCTTTTTAATCAGTAGTTATGACAAAAGTAATTAACTAACTGGGTAATTCTCAGAAAAAGCTCAATCTTCCATGCTCAAACTTTGAGTAAGTGTACCTTTACCAAAAAATTCAAAAAAATTCATGAAGTTTCCTGGAAACATAAAGAAGAATTTGTAATGCAAGACAGAGCTAAATTCACAGTTTTTAGTCTCAAATTTCAATTTTGAAAATTTATAGTGCGGCGGTAATGAGAACTTGATTTTTTTTTAAGTCGTTGGTATTGAGAATATCGTATTAGTTTCACAATTCTGTTTAAAGAAATTCATGAAGTATCCTGGGAACATAAAGAAGAATTTTTAATGCAAGATAGAGCTGAATTCACAGTTTTTAGTCTCAAATTTCAATTTTGAAAATTTATAGTGCGGCGGTAATGAGAACTAATTTTTTTAAAGTGATGGTAATGAGAAGCGCAGTTGGTATTGAGAATATCGTATTAGTTTCACAATTCTGTTTCTACCTTTCAAGCAATTAGCTTGTCCAGTTGGTTGGATAAGATGATTATATTGAAAAATCTCCATTTCTCTTTTCTATGGATTGATAGGGAGGGAATAAATAAACTGAAATCAATGAAAATCACAGTAGTATCAATGTATTCCAAGTAGGTAAAGAACTGTAAAAAAAAAACACTCAGTTAAATGACATTCAAAAAACTTTCATCGGTCTACAACATAATATATATCAATCTTCAACTTTTTATATTAATTAACTTGACAATTTTGTTAATATTCGTCACATAATTAACTTAATTACATCACAGATTTGTTTGATTAACTGGATACCTAGTAAGTAGGCAAATATTTTTTAAGAAACTTCTCGTCGATCTGCCTCCCTTTTTTGTTCGCACAACCTTTCAGCTGCGTAAAATGTAGGGCGAGTCATCTGTGAGGGTTACCTAAGGGAAGGATAAGAATTTTTTCATTCTAAGAGCTTAGGGCAATATGGAGATAATCATATCAGAATTCGAAAACCTAAAATCGTTTTATTTTTAAAAATTGTCAATTGATACCTAACGTAGAAAATAATATTTAAACTTCATCTTTAAAATACTCAACTAACAACATTTTCTCGTTACCACACGCCTATTATCATTACCACCGAACTTTATTAAGTTAGTGGTAATGAGATGGTTTGATGTGTGGTAATGAGAATTCCACATTTGAGAGCTTGCCATTATCGTTCTGTACATACCATATTCCTCATTCTACGCCGTTTGAGAAGGCAATTAGTAGGCTACAAAAAAATGGGATCTAAAAAAATTAGTCACCAACATTGAAAGAGAATCATTGAACTGTGGTAATGATAACAATAAACGTACGCACCTGACATGTGACCTTAAACAACCGCTCCTGCCTGGCGGGGCCCCCCTAAATGGCGGTGGCGAGTTCCCTGGCGCTCTGCAGTATTAGAGAGTTTTTGCTTCACACGGTGGCGAGCTCCCGTGAACGTGAAGCTACGGAAAACTAGAGTTGATGCTAACCTCCCCACTCCTTTTTACCACGGGACCGTGACTGTTACCATAGAAACGGGACGCTCCGTGGATTCTGTTATCATAACCTGACACCAAGAGACCTTGTCTGAGAAGTTGGCCACCATTTTCGTTCTAACTGAAGTGGAAGGTACAGAATGGAACCAACTACAAAAACCTAGTTTCGAGTGATCAAGCATCAAAGTTATTTCAAGTTTGTATATCAAGTGATAATTTTATTGGAATTTCCTTCTTTTCCTCTCAAATTTAAATTAATGCCGCGTCATTTCCTACTTTGAGAGAATGCAATATCTGTAGAAGAACGCCTAAAATTAAAATTATATGTAGTTGATTTCTTTCTGAGATTTTGGAAAACGCTGTTACCAAATCTGAGTGATGAACCAACTCAGTTGGTTCCATTCTGAGGAATTCTGAACGACTATTCACATTCAACCTTCAGTTGTTTGCAATCCTAAATTCATCATCCTCTAGAAGAAAGCGATACCTTACTCATGACCTCTCCCTCACAAATCCTCAAAATTATATTTTTATAGGTTTTTATATAATCCTATCTCAATTTTTTTCCGACCAAACAATATTCTGGGTATTAATGGTAGGTGTTTCACGAAAAGGTTGCACCCCCTTCATTTCCCCAAAATTCAGCGTGAAAAATTGGGACCATCGCTATTCTTCATGGTTTTTTGTAAGGAATTCAGGAAAAATACTGTGGCACATCTTTTTTCATCATTTTTTGACTCTGAACCACAGGGTGTCATCCGTATTTAAATTTGACTGGTATTTTTTTCTACTTTGCGCAAAATATTCTTCCTGGATTTCTCACCAAAAATCATGTAGAATAGCGTTGGTCCCAATTTTGGTTTATTATTTTCAATAATGAACCTTTGAAATCGACCAAGAAAAAAAAAATTTTAACACCCCCTCAAAGTTTGATGGTTTACGTTTCAAGGTACGTAGAATCCAAAAATCGAATAAAAATTTGGCCGTCCGTCCGCCGTACGCGGCCCTTTTCCCACTTAGCATTGACCGATTTTGATGGAATTTGGTATGTATGCTCCATTTGGGGTCTAGTTGTTCCCCGAAGCTTTTGGTTGATGTAGGTCACTCCTAAGGGTTCCAAAATCAATTTTGAAATTTTGAAAACGCCCTAACTCAAAAAATTCGATATAAAGGTATTGTTTTTCCTTCAATTTAAGATTATATGGAATTTTTAGAATTTTTTTGAGACCACGCGGAGCTCTGTAGGACAAACCGTTCGCTCCCTACGAAAATTTAAGGGTTTATATTGAAATATATGTATATATAAAGCAAAACACGAGTGTGAATCGCAAAAGAGGCCTCAACTCCGTTCAAATTTTAGTTGACCAAAATGCAATCGACGGTTGGTGATTTTGATTTTTTTTTATTTTTAGAAAAATTTTTTTTGATTTTTTTTTCTTTTTTCCTCATATTGGATGGTTGGTGATTTTGTAGACGAGTGATCTATATAAAAATAATAAACCGTTGTGTAATAATTTGCAGCGTTTTTACGTTGTATTTTGGGGAAATGAAGGGGGTGTAACCTTTTCGTGAAACACCTTGTATATTCAGTTTGATGCATACCTAATTAATAATTTTACTATCAAATTGCAATTAGGTACAATTAAATTGTTGGCAAACTTCTTATAAACTCATGAACACAATTGGCATTTTAGATATAGCATATGACTAAGAATGATGATATTTTAGGCCTATCTTTTGTTATAAGTTTTTCTCTAAGTCCCAAAATGTTCAGAGTTCATGTATGGTATTACACCTAATTAATAAATACTTATATTTTGAAATAGGTATAATAAATGACAATAAACTCGGGAAAATTATTATATTTTTAAAATTGCACATGGGTAAGAATGAGTTTTAAATGTGTTATTGCCTGAACACATTTTTAGATCAGTTTTTTTTTCACTATTAATCAAGTGAAATATCAAATGAAATTATGATCAAGTGAACTACCAACATCATTCGTGATTATATTCGGACCTCAAAATTCGACGTGTGTTAGGCAATGTACATGCATACATTTATTTTTGTACAGAGTTAAATAAACCTCTATTGAAGTTCCATTGCAGTGCTCTGTAATAACCTAAAGTACCTAGTTTCAATGTGAGGTAGGTACTCATTTTTAAAGTATATTTTGGCAAGAATTGAAGAAGAAAGTAAAGAAATCTTGCGATTCGCAAAACCAAAACAGTGTAATAACTGTTATCAGGGCGTAACCTACCTAAAGGTTGCATCTTGCGGTGGCAGGAACCCGACCGCGGGAGGGGACCGTGTGAAGAGCGCTTCAAACGGGCGGTCTTCGAGAACGCACGGCGACCGCGACAACTTCGGGAAACTTCGTACTTTTTCGGTCATCATCGACCTCTGAATTTCCACGGACGGTGCCTCCCACGGTGCGCCCGCATGAAGCAAAAACTCTCTATTGCCACTACGATTCTCGTCGAAAGTTTGCCAAATGCCCTGTTGGTCGCTATGGGAGGGAAAATCTTGATTCTTGTGCGGTAATGAGACTTTTTTCAGATACACAGTTCATTATCACTTGTTGAACCCCCAAGTAAACTTAAAAATAGAAAAAAGCTGTTTCTGTGGAGATTTGTTGGTAGGCTTCCAATTTCACTGAATCTTTTCAACGTAAGGACATTTCCCAAGGCTTGGGAGAGAACTTTCATCAGTAAAACAAAATAGTTACAGGCGGTGGTAATGAGAATTGAGTCTTTCAAGACCCAAAAAAATGCATCCATACCACAAAAATAAATAGTTTTTTCAGCGAGAAGCGCAGGGAGTGGTGAGATGAACACAAGGGGAAAGAAAAAACAACCATAGGACTAGTTTGTATGGAGAAAACCTCGAGATACACTAGGCTTGAGCTTTCTGTGAGAATCACCCAACTACATTGTGTCGTTGCAATTACTCCACTACGAAATCCAAAAATGTTAAATGTTGTTCTCCACCGCGCACATAGTTGATTTGACGATAGGAGTTGGTGGAGATACAAAGTAACGATTTACATTTTCAGGATCAATACTTTTTTTTTAACACTTTGATTTTTAATCGGAAATAACTTGATTGACCCATAGGATGAAAGATCACTTGTAAGGTTCGTACCTACTATTCCGAAAAACAAAATCTTTGTGTAGGTGATTTTACAGTAATTTTGAAAGGTTTCATGTTGAAAAATGCTGCCTATTTCATGCTCAACTGTACATTTTAGGGATCTGGGACCAGTTAATTAGTCAAAAAAAAACAATCCCCCCCTCCTCACAACTGTTGGTGGTAACCATTTCAGCTGTGATGCGGGTATGGGAGAAAGATTTGTATTATTGTGTGGAAAGGGGAAGGGATGCGAGTGAATGTAAGCTACTCAAAAAAGGTTACAAATTTCGCTCTTTTTGAGTGGGTATTCGTTAGACTAGGTATGATTTCAATACTTTTGCTATTATTTCAGAGAATCAGTTTGTGAAAGTAGTTGCAGATAGTTGAGATAAGTTAGTAGGTAGTTGAGATAAGTTAGGAATGTAAGGAGCGTGGATTGAGGAGAGGCAGACAACTTTTTGAATGAGAAAGGAATATGCATGAATATTCTGCTGCAGGTACAGTAGAACTCCAATTATCCGAATCACTTTCAGAAAAAAATTTGTCCAAAAAAAGTCTAAGTGCGCTATTATTACTTAAAAAATTATTAACGGATGAAGACCGCAAAACAGCTTACATTGACGGAGATGTTTGAAAAACAATGATTTTTATTTCTAAACTTGTACATAAGTACATTTTATTTATATTTAAAACATGTGAAAATATCATGTTTCTTTCATTTAATTCAATAAAAAATAGTGCAATATCAAAATGTAGTTTTTTTTCTCTCCAATGGCAATTAAAAAAAAACTCCGATTATCCGAATATTTGATTATCCGAAAGGGTCCCGGTCCCCATTAATTCGGATTATTGGAGTTCTACTGTACTACCTACACAGCTAAGAATTGCCAGTGAGGCATTATGGTGACCTGTCACCATAACTCGAAAACATTTCGAGTGAAATACATTTAATTCGACGTTTTTCATTTAAATTTGAACAGAGAAATCTTGAATGTTTCAGTGTCAACAAACGTCGTTCTAACTTTGCACCGGTTCAAAGTAACCCGAATCCAACCACGTTTTTCGCTCCACCGAAAATAATAACCGAGAAAACTTACAACTCCTGATTATATTCCTGATTATGTTAATGCAGTTATGGAATCAAAACAACAGTACCTACTTACCGCAAAACTCCTAGTTTCTTGAGGGACCAAAATTAGCTTATAAAAATGAATGTTGTTTCGGATGAGGTTCAGAATGGGAGTCTTTCAGTTGGTTTAGTGGTTTTTCTTCATGATAGTGTAAGCTCCAGGTTTTAATTTAATGATTCTAAATTTAACAAAGTTTTATGACGTGAAAGCTGAGGGCTCTGAATGATTACTTGAATATTAAACTAAATTCCTGTTGGAAATCAAACCAAATATAAATTGAGAGTTTACATTGACATAAGCAAAGGTAAATGATTATCTACACCTAGTTTATGAAGAAGTTAAATTTAAAATAGGTGGCGATAATTACCTGGTAGGTAGCTGTAGCGGCTCGAAGGTCTGCGAAATTTACTAAAGTGAAATTCAACCTGAAGGGCCTAGGTACTCTAGATCACCGAATGTGTCTGATGGACTTAAGTTGTTTTCCTGAAGGGAAAATAATCAAGAGTACGAGAAACGTAGCTGCGCACGAAGCGCACTAAAATCCTAACGGTGCACGAAGTGCACGGTAAACCATACGGTGCACATAGTGCACGAATTCCCTAACTGCGCACGTTTTACTTGTCTGTTACGGGAACCAGGTGGTTGAAAAGAGAAATGCAAGGTTACAACTAATAGGAACCTTTTAATTAAAATGAAATTGTAAATTGACTCGAAATTGACAAGAAATGCAATAAATGGTTTACAACAATGAAAATGCGTTTTACTCTCCTTACTTCCTTTCTCCAATATTCAACAACTTCTACTGCTTTAACCAACTTGGACTTGACTCTACTGAAATGTTCATTAACTTTACTTCTGACTAGTTTTACTGTCTACACATTTTGCACACTCTAACATTGGCCAATGAATAGATTTAGTTTTGGTACACTCACAACGGCGGGGCCCGAAGGAAATCCGGAGGTGGTGATTTGGATGATGATTTGAAGATGGTCCAACTGGGTCGTCTCGGATTCTTCCATGGAGACTGAGGGGGATGGGACGTCAGGATTAATCACGCCGGACTCAATCTGAAGGGGGTGGCTCTTCACTGTGAGCCGGAGGGATTGAAAAACGTTTCGAATGAGCGCGTCAAAGACAAGGGGAGATAGCTTCAAAGATGAGGACTCGAATGGCGGCTCCACGCCGTTGTAGTGAGATATCTTTCCAGTCGCCCCCACCCTCCAGCTCAAGGCGTCCAGGCCGGAGGCAGATGGCCGAACCTGATTGGCTGGAATTGACGTCATGTCGTCAGGAGCGCTTCTGGTGGTGGACGCCCGAAGGTGGTGTTTGGGCGTCCAGGAGCGGGGATGGTTCTAAGCCCGCTCCTTGCCTGTCGGCCCCCATGGAGGAAGGGAGTATTGGTGGTATGTTACTCAGCCCCGTTATTGTGCAAGAGTATCAGTGAGCCGGGGCTCACAATAGAATTTGGTTTAATGAATATGAATACGGTTTAATCTACTGAAGTTGTCACTTGATAGTACGTTCGTTTAATTTACCTACATGGGAATTCTAATTAAAAAAAAAAAACGTCTGCCAAGTGGGTGTGGCACATAGCTTCCTCGTATCCATAACCCGATTATATAGATGATCCGATGCATAGTAGTTAATCTCAAAACAACAATCTCTAAGTACCTTTCACTACCCTTATAGGGGACCATCTACACGCTACTCTGGATAATCCTAGAAAATTTCATCAAATTCGGATGAAAAATGTAAGTGAGTCACTACTCAAAAAATCCAAAATATCTTGACACGGCCGGGAATCGTACCCATGACCTCTCACTTGTTAAAATGACTCGCTGTACATGTGCTACTGGCGCCTGACAGTAGGTAATGTAGAATTTGAGGTTGTGACGTACGCACGGCTGTTACACGGATTTTACGTTCGCGCATGCGCATCGGCTACTATAAGTCCGGGGTGATGATTTTCATAGAGGACCATTTACAATCTAATCCGCATAATCCCTGAGAATTTCATTGAAATCGGATGGAAAATGTAGAAGTTATGGCCGTTTCAAGGAAATTCACGTTTGCGCATGCGTAGTCGCTTCTATCAGTCCGGGGATGATGATTTTCATAAGGAACCATCTAAATACTAATCTGTAACGTCTCTGAAATTTTCATTGAAATCGAATGGAAAATGTAGAAGTTATGGCCGTTTCAAGGAAATTCACGTTTGCGCATGCGCAGTCGCTTCTATCAGTCCGGGGATGATGATTTTCATAGGGGACCGTCTACACACCAACCCGCACAATCCCTGAAAATTTCATCGAAATCGGACAATAACTTCGTATAGTTATGCGCGTTACAAGGAAAACATGACAGACGGACAGACACACAGACAGACAGACACACAGACACACAGACACGGAACCAAAATTGTTCAGAAAGGTCTGAAACGCAAAACGCGAGTGAAAATTTTGATTTTGGAGAACTTTTTTTTTTCATCCTTGAAAAGTGAAAACAAAGCTTCCGCTACCTTGGTAGACTCGGAAGCAAAAACGCGATGTGGTGCTAAGTTACTCCTGGAAGTTATCTGGACTGTACGCCCATAAATAAAATATGATACTTTCAAGTTTTCTCTGTGTTGATGAACAAGTAGGTACCTACCTGCGTAAAATTGAAAATTCAATGACAATTATATTTTTAATGGATAAAATGTATCCATTCAGTTGTCTCATGTATCATTCAGTTGTAAAATGTATTCAGTTGTCTCCGTGACTCGGACGAGAGAGGATCTAGCTCGCTTATCGCTGTCCCGTCGGCGTTGTTGTCTTCTTGCCCGTTTTCCTGCCGCGACAGGTGCGTGTTTCTCTCGGTATGGATTGTGCGAAGTGTAACCGTGATCTTGGCTCGCCAAGAAAGACAGTGAAATGTATCGAATGTGGTTTGTGTTACCACCCATATTGTACACGTTTAAAAACTGTGGAAAATTACAGGAAGCTTAAGACAGAGTTGAAGGCTTCGTGGAGATGCGACCCGTGCTGTCATGCAAGTCGCGTAACTAAGCAACTAGCTGGTAGGGCCGAGGTGATTGACGAGGTGGATGAGGTGGAGCCGTCAGATGATGATCAAGATCTGGTGGAGACTAGTAAAAATATGGATATGGAAGGGAAAATTGACCTTCTATTGTCAAGTTTCAACAAACAAATGAAATCGATGAAACGATCAATGCAGTTTTTCAATGAAAACTTTGAAAGTACACAAAAGATTTTGAAGGAACTCAAAAATGAGGTCACGGAAAATCGAAAAGAAGTAGATCAATTGGTTCGGAAAAATAAAAATCTCGAAAGGAAGGTAACATACCTAGACATGAAGCTTAATGATGTGGAGCAGAGGGATCTAAGGAACGATATTCAGATAAGTGGAATTCCTGAGACTACAGGAGAAGATGTTCACGAAATTGTGAGAAGCTTGATGCAAGGAGCTGGGTTGCAGAAAACGCCGGAAGTTGAGATAGTGGATGCGTTCCGGGTAGGAAAAGTGGACAAAAAGGGAAAGAAGAAGAGAAATATAATCGTCAAATTTTCAGAACTGGAACCGAAAACGGAAATGATTCAGTGGTCTCGCAGAGGGAAAGGCATCGAACTATCATCTGTGGACACAAGATTTCCCAAAGATACAATGGCTTACATCAGTGAGAGGCTCACTGGGTATAATCGATACCTCTTTGCTATTACGAAAGCGTTTGCCAAGGAATACAGCCACAAATTCGTATGGGTCAAGGACGGAAAAATATATATGCGCAAGGACGAGCAATCAGTAGCCAAGAGAATCACAATGAAAGAGCAGATAATGAAGATGGATATATCGGGAAAGATCAACTGGAGAGAAGAGGAAGACATAGAGTGAATTAAACATGAACCAAACTGTAGGTATTTTACTTTTTTAAGTACATTATGGAATTTACATCAAATGAAATTGATAACTTAGAACAAATCAAAGAAATAGAGTGCGAAAGCATTACTGATCTCCGGAAACCATTGTCGGATCATTCGAATGCATTAATAATATTAAATTCAAACATCAGAAGCCTTGCAAAAAAATTTTGACGAATTCTTAGTGAATATTAGTCAACTTCCAGAAAAACCGAACATCATTTGTCTCTCTGAAACGTGGAATCAGACGAAAGATATTATACAAACTATTCCCACGTATAAATCCTATAGTTCTACTACTGCCATAAACAAAAGTAGCGGAGTCACGATATTTCTAGATGACAAGTGTAAGGATATCAAAGTTAGTGAGGTATCAGTGCAAGGAGCTTGTTGTTTGGTGTGTGAATTTCATTGCTACAGTAGGAACTATAAACTCTTTTGTACCTATAGATCACCAAATAGTAGTAATATTTTAGATTTTTTGGAGGATTTAAGTAGGATTCTAGAAAATAACAAAAATGGTGACTCCGTTGATCTACTGGTTGGTGACATAAACATAGATATTAGTGAACACCCTACGAACGTGAATGATAAAACTGTCTATTTATGCCTACTAGATGAACTTGGTTTTACATCTTGTATTAATGGAACAACAAGGAAAGAGAGCAAAAGTTGTTTAGATCACATCTTTTTGAGGAGTAAGAAAAACTATTATGATATTAAGAATACTCTAGGTATAGTATGGAAAACATCCATTACAGATCATTTCACCAGCATTGTGTGTTTGAAAAGTAAGACTAAATATGTATTGCCTAATTTTTATAAAAATTATAAGAAAACTAAAATTGAATATGGAAAATTAAAGGAGGAACTAGAAAAAGAAAACTGGGAGAGGGTTTATGGGGCACAGGGTATTGATGAGGCGGCAATAGGTTTCCACGAAACATTGTTAAAACACATTGTTTCCTGTTCAAGGACGGTTATTGTACCAAAGAAGTTAGTGCCACTGAAGCCCTGGATTACGCAGGGACTCATGAAAAGCATAAGAAAAAAAGAAGAGTTGTATAGAAAGCTTGGAAAATCACCGTTCAACGTCACTTTGAGGGAGAGATATAGGAAATATAAGAATAAGCTGGTAGATTTAATCCGAATAACCAAAGACTCTTACTATTCTTGGAAATTGAAAGAGGCAGGAAATAATGTTCGAGCAACTTGGAAAGTCATAAATGAAGCGACAGGTAGGGGAAGAAAAGGTACAGAATAAACGATATACAAACAGAGGGTCAAATTCTTTCGATGGATAGGGAGGGGGAAAGAAATCACAAACATATTTTAATAATCATTTTGCAACAATTGGCTCAAGACTGGCAGATAAATCTGTAATAAATGAAAACCCGGTTATACCAACTGGTGACCCTTCTTTTCCCTTTGGATGGTAACTGAAGGAATGGTTGAAAAAATAATCTCAGGATTAAGAGGAGGGTCAAGCCCGGGTTTCGATAATATATCTGTCGAGACGATAAAAAAAGTCAAGGATTTCATTATCAAACCCTTAACCCACTTGATAAACACAAGTTGCGCGACTTCTAAATTCCCACAAATCTACAAAACTGCTGTAATAGTCCCTCTCTACAAGTCTGGCGACCCTCAAATGGTCAATAACTACAGACCTATTTCTCTCTTATCAAATGTTGCCAAAATAATAGAGAAGGCAGTAAAACTGTATTTGGTTGAATATTTGAAAAATCACCTCTTAATAAATGAATGCCAATTTGGTTTTCAGCCCGGAAAAAGTACCTTAGATGCAGTATTATGGATGGTAGAGAGCATTTCACTGGCCTTGGACGAAGGGAAAAAAGTACTAGTGGTATATAAAGATATGACCAAAGCTTTTGACACCATTCCACATTCCAGTCTTATAGAAACTATGATTTCAATGAATTTCAATCCAAACTTTATCCGATGGACTAGAGCTATTTAGCGGATAGGCAGCAGAAGGTCGGGATTGGTGATTGTTTGAGTGACCCATGTTCATTTCAATTTTCGGTGCCTCAAGGTACTGTCTTGTCACCTCTGTACTACATAATTTATAGTAATGGTATATTTACAAGAGATATTGATGGAAAAATAATAGGTTTCGCCGATGACACAGCCATGATAGTGACTGGTAATTCGTGGGAGGAAGTTAAATTTAAAACTGAAAAAAATCTCACTCAAGTTAATCAGTGGTTGAAAATCAAAAATCTGAAACTAAACCTTAACAAAACAAACTTCATGGCCTTCTCATTCAGGCCCGCATCGATCCCAGACCTCGGTCAAATAATTTGCCATACTTCAGCTTCGTGTCCGGGTGACTGCTCCTGTCCTGTTATCAAACAGGTGCAGGAGGTGAAATACCTGGGGGTGAAGATAGATCAGTGCCTCGGATGGGAGGCTCACATAGTGGAATTGACAAAAAAAACTTAGGAAATTGATCTCATTGTGTCGTGAAGTGAAAAATTTTATGACTATGAATATTAAGAAAAATTTCTATCATGCTATGGTACAGGCACTTCTGATATATGCGATTCCGGCTTGGGGTCGACCCATAAAACAAAACTCCAGCCCCTTTTTATAGTCCAGAAATCTTTGATAAAATCCTGTTGAGGAAACCCAATTAGGTACCCTACAGAGAAATTATTCGATGAATTTGCGGTGTTTACGTTTATCTGAACTGACAGAGAAGACTACATTGGTCTATACTTATAAAAAGTATTTAGAGGGTAAGATTGAGAGGGTAGAGTTGGGCACGAGGAGCGCAGATAA